>CAXIWW010000195.1:0-27570 GCA_964036315.1 Acanthosepion esculentum
AAGGAAGAAGAAGAAAGAAAAGAAGAAGAAGAAGAAGTAAGAAGAAGAAGAAGAAGAAGAAGAAGAAGAAGAAGAAGAAGAAGAAGAAGAAGAAGAAGAAGAAGAAGAAGAAGAAGAAGAAGAAGAAGAAGAAGAAGAAGAAGAAGAAGAAGAAGAAGAAGAAGAAGAAGAAGAAGAAGAAGAAGAAGAAGAAGAAGAATGAAGAAGAAGAAGAAGAAGTGACACTGGGTTACAAATATACCAAGCTGAATTACTCTCATGGCACCTGGTCGTATAGTTATACCAAGCACATGCATCACAGCCAATTTTGCGCGATATGGTGACAGGTTTGATAAAAGTAGCACATAACCTTCCAGCTGGGACCCAGTATCTTCAGGTCAGATAAACCCGTCCGCTCAGACGGTCTTCGATTGAGGGTGTTCTCAAGTATCTAAATGTGACTCCCAACTGGCCTTGTCTGCTTTATCCTTTAAACTTAAAAAAAAAAATCGACACGCGGCCATGATGCTCACCCGTTATTTCTGCTCATGAACTGTAATGGACCATACGTCAGCCCCTAGGGGACATCTCCATCTGGTTACGGTCAGGCAATTGACAAGCTAATCTGTGGTACTGAATGACATATTTATTATAACTCATTATAATTCATCAAGATAAAACGTATATCTTAACATCTTTAATCATTTAATATCAAAAGCCATGAGAGCCAGACCTAGTGTAGCACCAGGTTATTTATTATTATTATTATTATTAATAATAATAATAATAATAATAATAATAATAATAAATTATATATTTTATTATTATTATTATTATTAATAATAATAATAATAATAATAATAATAATTTTATTCCCTTTGGTTACTGGTGTGTACACATTTCGTTGCGGGTCCCGCCTAGAGACCTAAGGTTAAAAATGGCCTCATAACATTTTCCACTGATACAAAAAAAATTACATAGATAAAGACCTTCGTAAGGTGTGGGCTGTAATCGTGAGAACAATCTTTTGTATTTCTATAAGGCATGGGCTTCCAGGAATCCCATTAATTATTCTACTGGAATATTTTCCAACCAATCTGAGGGCTCCAACTACAACAGGGATAATTGATGTTCCCATGTGCCACATTTTTATTATTATTATTATTATTATTATTATTATTATTATTATTATTATTATTATTTGTCCATATTCTCTCCGGATGTTTAGTGATTATAGCAAGGATCGGGTGATGGTAAGTATCCTCAAATCTTTAGAAACTTCCTCAATTTTTTAGTCGACCCAAAATTGTTGTTTTGGAACAGTGATCTTATCAAGCACCGTAAAATTGAAGGATTGAACATCAAAACTCTAACTGACAAAAAGACGGAGAACAAAAAATACTACCGGTAATCAGCAATATGAGTTACAGGTAAATTATATTGTGATCCAGTTTTCTTCTTAGTCACTTTATTAGAGATTGTAAGACGACATCATAATCTGTCCCAAGAGAAATATCAGAGCATACATGTCAGGGGAAGAACAATGCTGCACTGGGAATTGTGCAAATTATTTGTATTCAAACCTGTATGCAAAGGCAACATGCAGAAACCAGAGGCTGTCCTAGAAAATGAAAAATCTATTCTGGAATTTAATATCCGGACATATTAACACATTTAAGAAAAAAGACGATATCTTGGTATTGTGATCAAGTCAAAAGAAATCATAATCATTATCATTGTTATTATTATTATTATTATTATTATTATTATCTGAGGTCCCCTCCTACTGTTAGAAGCTTCGGCCAGTCGTTGGTGGTTATATCTCATCCCCCTACCCACAGCTTAGAGACGCGTCCCTTTCTTTAGCATATGAGCAGTTCCAAGCAGCGCGAAACAAAGAGATTCTTGGCGTGTGACAATCACAAATGAAACAACATGAACTACTAATTGGCACATTTCTCTGATCTATACTGTCTGTCACCTCTGTATTTTCACCTGCTCCATCTTCACGACGTTCTTATCGCAAGACTAGGGGAATGTTGATGAGGATCAACTAATGATTGCTGTTGAGCACAAGTACGATGTCAGGGCGATTGCTTTCCAAGGGCTTGTCATTCAAGGTGTCTGTACACCCACCAACGCCACATGTGCTCCACTTGCACAATCTCGGCTATTGATACCTGCACCTCTTCGCAGCACACTTGATATCATACTTCTTCCATATTTCCCAGTATATTCCGAGAACTTATTTATTATGTCAGCTGGGTGCAACCACTGATAATGTGCTGCAAACTTATAGTAGCTTTCCCACACAGATTGCACAACGATGAGTAAGTGTTTTATCAATAGAATACTCGATTATTTTTTTTATAGTAAGGTTTACCCTGTACAAAGCCCGGGGGGCACTCGAGGTAGAGGGTTACGTTAAGGGGTAGTTGATATGGATAGGAGGGGAAGATAATGGTTAACTCTTGATTTGAATAGGTTAAGATTGGAGTGATCGGGAGAACATCTTTTTAGAAGTCTGTTTGATATAATGTGTTCTTAAAGCTTGCTTTTTTGCTGCACATATCCCATCGTTTGCCTTCTTCAATAACCCGTTCCTAAGCTATCGACGTGTATCCGGATCTGCCGCCTCTTAGGTTTCTTGTATAAATACTGTAAGGTTTTTCTCTCCATGCTGCGCGGCTTTCTCATCATAGATTCTCTTCCTGGAAACCATCAATCTTTCTCTCTTCAAGAAAAAAAAAACACTTTTCATTCTGCTCAGCTTTCAGCATCCACTCATGGCTTTCCGTACATACTCGTGCAAGACATACACTATGATATTATACACTCATCTACCGGCAACAAGCTTCTTTTGCCATTTTTTCCAGCGTAGCTAGAGCCTAGCTACATTGCTCTCAGGATGCAAACATCTGTTCACGGCCATCATCTTCCTTGTCTTTTTGTCCAGGTTTGCTAGCTCCCCTTTGGTCCATTCGACAATGCCTACACCGTACGTCACATCCTTAACCGCACAAGCATTGATACCTGAGACCAATTCCAATGTCCACCATTCAACTTGAAGATAAAAGGCGTCTTTACACGCCGAATATACTGTATCTTGTATCTGTGATTTCATCATGTCAGTGAGTGTCCTGTCTGCCTGTCAAGCATTTATAATCACTGTTTTTTTTTTACCGTCGTCATAGATTCTCCTTTGGGGAGTTTTAATCCCGGGCCCCCCAACTTTTACGCCTGGTCATTTCCAGTATAGTACACTTATCAAGTACAAATGACATTATTATTATTATTTTCTTTGATATCTGGCGTTTACACATTTCTTTCCGGGTCCCGCCCAGGGACCTAAAGTTAGAAATGGTATCATGACACTTTTCACTGAAAAAAAAAAATTACATAGATAAAGCCCTTCGTAAAGTGTGGGCTGTACTTGTCAGAATAATTTTTTGTATCTCTTTGAGGCATGGACTTCCAGAGATCCCTTCAATTAATCTACTGGAATCTTTTCCAACCAATCCTAAGGCTCCAACTACAACAGAGATTGTTGATGTTACCATGTGCCACATTTTTTAGATTTCTATTTCAAGGTCCTTGTATTTTGACAGCTTTTCGAATATCTTCAAAGATACATTGCAGTCTGCAGGGACTGGTATATCAATAAGGAAGCATTTTTATTATTATTATTATTATTATTATTATTATTATTATTATTATTAGCGTATCCGTGTCGTCAAAAAAACAGCATTTTTAGAAAGTTTTAATTGTCAGATGCAATGAAACAAAAGTCTTCAAACAATATACTGACATTCAATAAAGCGAAGACAAAGAATGCACAACTAAAATACAGGCCACTGAACCGTTTAATTAACTTTATATTTTTAGACGTCCAATGGTATCTATGATTCATTGATTATCCTTGTATTATATAAATCACTTTTTGCTCAATATATTTTCATGTTAAAAACTTTGTGTTTAACATAACAGTGAAATGGAAATATCTCTTGGAAGAAAATGATTAACAACATAACGACAAAGAAGACGACGACAAAGATGGCAACGACAAAAGCGGCGACGTCAAAGCCTACTTCAGGAACAGGATGAAGCAAGATGATCATTTAATAGACAAAGGTATCTGAGTGCCTCACACGAAAGGTTTGAACAAATATGACTGCAACCTAAGAAATGTAGAATTGAAGGAACTCATTAATTAAACGGTTCATTTTTTTCGTGAACTAATTTTGTCTAAACGTAGATAAATATTTTATATATTGTATATAGATTATTATTTGTATTATAGATTATTATTTTTGTATATAGATTATTAAAACGACCAAGGGAAATAATCAACCTTAAATTTACTAACTTAAGTTGATTTACCTTCTTTCCACTAGAGATGGGACAGGAAATATATAAATAAATACACACTGATAATATTATATGGTTTTATTATTATTATTTAAAATTTCTCACTCGATGTTTTCGTGCGATTTTTTAATTTCACATCTTTTTCAAAATTAAATATTCTCTACTTTTCATATTTTTTCTGCTGCTGCTATTATTATTATTATTATTATTATTATTATTAGTTAATGTTAATTTCTCTGTTTTCTTTTAATTTTTGTTTTTTTATGAGTGCTTTGAATTTAGAGCTGAGTTCTTGTCTTGTGGGAACATGGTTCCTGTTTCCATTTTTGTCTTTTTAGAAGATTTTTTCTGCAAACTTGTCTGTTAAAGAGACTGTCTTCCGTCAAACAAAAAATACATCAGGAAAAAAGAAAAAACATGAGGATGGAAAATGGACAAAATAAAAGAACACGTAAAACAGTACATTGTTCATTCTAGAAAAAGAAATGGCAAGAAGACGATACCAATTTTTCCTATAACTTCAGAGACAGCCAATTCAGTCTTTCGTTGAAGACGAAAACTAATTAATTAGCATTACATCAAAAGAATCGCCATGTTCTTCCTTTGTCTTTTTTTGTCATTTCATTGTGTGTGTGTGTGTGTGTGTGTGTGTGTGTGTGTGTGTGTGTGTGTGTGTGTGTGTGTGTGTGTGTGTGTAGTGTGTGTCTTAAGTTTGTTGTTTTATGCTTTAAAATCCGGGCGAATTTTAAAGAAATATTTTTGGTTATTTATTTTGTTTTTTTACATCTTATTACAGTGGGCTGATCTGACTAATTTATACACTCCATTTTTGAAATCCTGTCTTCGAAATTTTTTCTACTTTTCTTTTTCAGTCACCAATATTCTATCACCTTATTTCTTCTTCTTTTTGTCTTTCTTCTTTTATAAAACTTTTCATCATTCTCTCGTAAGTTAAAAAAAATTCTCACGTTCTTCACTTAGCAGCTGTCTTTCATTTCATTTCATTCTTGCTTTCTTTGTTCATTAATTTCTTCATTCATTTATTCCTTCATTTATTCATTCACAGATTATTTTATTATTTTTGTTTTAATCTTCTTCTACCAAATTAAATGGATTTCTTTCTTTTTGTCTTTTATTCGTTCATTCATGTACTCATTTATTTGAATTTATTTTAATCTTCCAAGCTAAATGAATTTTTTTCTTTTTCGGTTCTTCCTTATTTACTTTCTTCATTTCATATATTTTTTTCTTAATTTAATCTTCATTCAAAGGGATTTGACTCGGTCTCTTTATTCATGTATATCTTTCACTGAGTAATTTAATAATATATTCTCACCTTCTTTTTTTTTAATATTCTTCAAAACTAAATGGTTCCTTCTTTCTTCTTTCTTCACTTCACTACTATTTTTCTCTTTCTTTATTTCCTTCTTTTATTTTTATCTTTTCTAAAACATTACATGTATTCGCAGTTTTTCTTTCTTTCTCTCTCTTTCGTGTTTTTTCTTCGTTCTGTCATTCATTCGTATATCTTATTTTATAATTGTCTTACACTGTGGGTTTCCTTCTTTCTTTTAATCTATTCGATCCTATTTTCTTAGTTTTCACGTTTTCTTCTTCACTCTTCATTTTTTTCTAACTTGATTTTTTTCTTTTTGTTGATACCTAATATTTATTCTCCATTTTTTCTTCACCTGTGAACAAATTTTGATTTTCCTTCGTTCATCGAAAACAGATTCTAAAAATAGGAAATTTTGAAAATCAGAAATATTTTTTTCTAATTAATGATGCAAGGTACATTTATTCAATTCAAAATAAGCAAAATGTTTCGGCAAAACTCAAATTGAAGAATTCCAGTAATCGATAAGAGTTCATATACACAAAAAAAAATCCCAATGAGGACATTAATAAAGTTTACTGGTCTGGTCATAAAAATAAGGAAGAATCCTTTTTTTTTTAACTTTTTGTATATTGTCATTCATTAGAACTACCACTACCCACGAAATGTGTCAGAATCGAAAAATATTGATCCTGTAGCATTCTAGAAGGGGAATCTAGATCATAATAAATATACAATGTCAAATCAATCACTGTATTCTTAAAGAGTTATCTGCACTTTGTTTGTGTTTACGGATGTCAAGTTTTAAATAGTGCTTCTGTCTCTGATTACTTCGTATTTGAATCAACAACTTGATTCCGATTTTCGTTTCATTATCAATGTTTCAAAATATACTTCTTTTGAAAACTGGGGATATATTTTGAAGACAGAACCTCACCATTGCTAATGATCAAGTTGCTTCTAAATACCGACATGACACATATGTGTGTACTTTCTTTCAATACTTATGCTAAAAAGAGCCTGTGTTGTATTCAGACACAAGTATAAACAAGTACATTTTATATTAATAAACGTACGTATAAACATATATTCATCCAAATGACAAGACTCAGATTCCCACAGAAATAAGTAAATATCTACCTAAGTCAGGGCTTGCATTTACTACAGCCATTGAACTAAAAGATGATTTCTATAGCTTCCCGTTTCAGCCAAATAACACTACGATGAACACAATACGCAAATCAAGAAAGAAAAAAAAAAGAACACACGGGTCAAGCTAGAATGCAGATAAAAAGTAATCTAAAAAGATAGCTATAAAAAAACCGTTGGTCAAAATGAAGTGTAACATTACCCTTAAGTCTTTTATAGGAATAGTGAGGTTTGGAGCATGAAGAGGTCAGGTTGGCAGTGTTTGAAGGCCTTGTTAAGCATTTGGTCAAGTATCAAAGGATCGTCACAACGCAGCAAAATGGACCGCCATATTTATTACACGGTCTTTGCATCACTGTAGAACGAACAATACAAGAAATAAAGATTTCTTTTTTATGTTAAGCAGTCAATCACAGACGGAGATATCAGTCACTTTTCCCTAGACAATACTCTACCAAAAGCCAATAACAATATCGAGAAGAAAATTAATAAGAATAGTGATGATTGTGATTATTCGTGCAATCGTAGTGGTGTTTATTTATATGTGTGTTATCGAGCAAGACATGTGTGGTTCACAATCGGTAGAAAGAAAGCAAAATAAAAAAGAAAACGAAATTGAAGGAGAAAATGTTACGAATAAGTAAAAGAAAGAAAGAAAGAAAGAAAGGAAGAAAGAAAATATTATTAAAAAAGTCTAAAACGACAAAATAAAAAATTTTGAAAAACAAACAAAAATATGAAAAAAATAAAGAAAGCAAGAAATTGTTTAAAAAAAAGAGAAACTGAAAGAATGATTTTATGAGATAAAATTCATTGAAAAAAAGACAACGACTTTAAAGGGTAGAATATGAAATCTTGAAAGTAAAATGAAGACAAAACATCAGAAATCATGAAAAAATCTGATGGACAGAAAGAAAGAAAAAAGAAAATATCATTAAAAAAAAGACTAAAACGACAAAATAAAAAATCTTGTAAAGTAAATAAAAATATGAAAAAAAGAAAGCAGGAAATTGTTTAAAAAAAGAAAATGAAAGAATGACAAGAGATAAAATTCATTGTAAAAATAGAGACAGCGAATTTAAGGGGCAGAATATGAAATCTTGAAAGAAAAATGAAGGCGCAACATCAGAAATCAGGAAAAAAATCTGATTGAAAGAAAGAAAGAAAGAAAGAATGAATGAAAACATAGATTCTGAAATCAAGAAGAAACTGCATGAAAGAAAAAAGAAAAATGAAAGCAAACACAAAAAATGGAAGAAAGCACAAGAAAAGTCAACAAATAAACAATAATGAAAACCATTAGTCAGAAGTGCGTTTCACATTCTTAATTTGGAAGACTACGAAGGCCAAATGATCTTTCTTTCTTTTCTTACTTTCTCTTTTTTTCAGATTTTTTTCAGTCAGTCGACTAATACCCAGATTGATCATAAAGATATTATTCTTTAAGTTGCACTCACTGGTCTTTTTTGCGTTTCTTCTTTAACGTTTCTATTGTTTGATCCACGCCACACTCCGCGCCCAGCACGCTCTCACGTTCTCTCTTTCTCACTCACTATATATATATATATATATATATGTGTGTGTGTGTGTGTGTGTGTGTGTGTGTGTGTGTGTGTGTGTGTGTGTGTGTGTGTGTGTATATATATATATATATATATATATCCTCCATTATCTTCCTTTCACTATTTCAATCTCGGGCTCGTCCTACTTTTGTCCTCTCTCTCTCTCTCTCTCTCTCTCTCTCTCTTTCTCTCTCTCTTTCTCTCTCTCTCTCACTCTCTCTCTCTCTATCTCTCTCTCCGTCTTTTTTTCTGTCTTAATTCTTCGCCCATTTCATATATACGGCCAGATCAATGAAGAGTGCAACCATTGTACCGATTTATTCTGATTCGAGAATAAAGGAATGTATCGGCTGGTACACGGTGTCTGAGTCGGTGAAGTCGGATTTTTTTTTTCACGTTTTATCATTGTCCATTTATCAGTAAAACTAATTTTGCTCCTTTTTCTATAATCCATATTTTCTACCTTTTCAATTTTCTTCTTTTTTACTGATTCTACCTATCTATCTATCTATCTATCTATCTATCTATCTATCTATCTATCCCAGTCTATTTATTATCTATCTGTCTATTCCAGTTTGTTTATTATCTATCTATCTATGTATTTATCTAACTACCTATATGTCAAAAAGAAGATGGGGTGCCGACAGTTCTATATATTTTGCTTTTAGAATTTTACGTGTGTGCGCGCTTTGTAAGCTCAGTAAACTAAAAGAAATAAATAAGATAAAAGAAATGAATAAACAAAAAGAAAATTACTGAATGAATGAAGTCATCGAAGAAAATGATAAACACGTAAGAAGGAATAACTTTGAAAGAAAAAAAAGAAAAAATTAATAACTGGTAACAAAGAGGAAAGATTTTGGTATGGGAAAGTCGTTAAGAAGAAAATAGATAATAATCGAGAAGAGAAAAAGAGGAAAACTTAAAAGAAAAAGAAACGGTAAAGAAGACTAATGATAATTAAAAGCAATTGCAAAAAAGTCTTCTTTATTTTGATGAGGAAAAATGAGAAACGATAACTTTCCAAATAAAGAAAAGGGAGATTAGTTGTACCTAAAATAATGGCGCTCAAAGCCTAGACTATAAATAACGATGACCAATTTGAGAAGCCCGAGAAAGAAAGAACAACTGAACTTAATAAAAAGAAAAAGAAAAGAGAAATGGAGTGAAAATTAATGGGAAGAAAAGAATTAAAAGATAGAGAAAGGAAGACAGAAAGATTGATTTATTTGTTTTTTACGGTTTATCAACACTTTCCAGGTTAGTTCGGGACAAAAATATTTTAGATTGTAAGATATTTTTTAGATAATGATGGTTTTGTGATATAATTCTTACTAATTAACTCATAGATGGGGGGAGAAGAGGTGGATTCATACCTTTCCCAAAGGTATTTGCGCATAAGTAAATATAACAAACCCAACGGGAATTGGAACTAGGCTGTCCGATTAACAATTCCGAATCATTATCCATTACAGCACCTGCACATCCAAGCTTACATCACCTGGTATTCCCAAGTGGTCACCCATCTAGGTATTGACCAGTCTCAATATTGCTTAGTGATGGTATGGGAACCGGTGTTTCAACATGATATGACCGTAAGCCGGGGATAGAAATAGACTCAATAAAAAAAATAAAACAAAGAAAATGACTACAAGAAAAAAAAAGAAAATATTCGATAAAAAAAAATCTTTAAGCCATCCAGAAACCCAAAGCCAACAATGGCGATAACCTCAGCAACGTAAGCAAAAATAGCAGACGGCAAGATTGGTGTCTTCTTATATTTTTCTCAGTTATGAAAAAGCAAAAAAAAAAAAAAACTACCTTTCGTCTCGCAACATTCACTCTTCAAACCATTATTTCTTTCCTTATTTTTCCCTTCCCAGCCACAATGTAAAAGAAAGAATTCACCATATCGGCTGGCAGTATTTATTTGGTGCGGTCAGCAAAGCAATCGAATAATTTTTAGTCTCCTGTGGGGTTTTTTTTCTTTCTGAAATGGTCCAAATCGAGCAATAACCAAAGCTATGTAGCACGCCAGTCCCTCTTTAGCCTTTCAAGTAATTCTGCTAACTATCTATGTGCGCATGCGTATTTCAGCGCATGGGGAGCATTAAAATTATCAATGTCGTTGATTCCTTTGCTGCCGATTTGACAAATCAATGCTAATCATAAACTGTAACTCACAACGACTGACAAGATGTGTCGTTGCACGAGAATATTCCTTTTTCCCGTCTTGTCCATTCAACGAACTTGGTGTGTGTATATATATATATACATATACAACTAATGCCGTCTATTTCATCTAAATGTTTCTACCAGCATCTCTTTCTGTCCTGTTTATGAGCATTCTTTCTATTTTTGATTGTCTCCCTTGTCTCTTTTTCGATTTATAATAATAGATGTAATGTTTTCCTGTTCTATCATCAAAGACAATGAAGGGAGTGTTCTGTTTGTACAAATGAAACGTTTCAAATCCAAGATGGATTCTTTTTCAAATTTTATCTCCTATTTAAAAAGATCTGCATTTATTATCTGAAGAAAGAGGCTAGATTTGCTTTCAAATATTAATTTAAAAAACACAACTTTTATTTGTTTAATTTATTTTATGAAGAAATATGGTTTTAAGATGTGATATATTTATGGGATAAAGTGCTCAATATCAGAGATAGAGCGTATGTAAATATAAATCTAAAAATGAACATTGAAGTCAACACTCAGAGGCTACAGATTGTTTCATGCTAGACGCAATCGTTAAGCCTGACGATTGTGTCTAGCATGAAATAGCCTGTCGCCTCTGAGTGTTGACTTCAATGTTCACTAATTAAAAAATTAAATAGATCATTTCATAAAGTAATTAAAATGGGAGGTAAATAATAATAATAATAATAATAATAATAATAATAATAATAATAATCACAAACAAGCGGAAGTTTTTGTGAAATCAACAGAGTTAGATATTCTGCGACTTTGGTATTCAGACCAACCTTCACTGTGAAAACGAGATATGAGTCGTAGACCAGAAAATGTAGAATATTGTTACCTATATACCGCAGTAGTTTTCTTAATATTCTGAGTTTGATAATAATAATAATAATAATAATAATAATAATAATAATAATAATAATAATACAACAAAAACAAATTTGGATAGTGAAACCATAAAACACCACCACAAGATGAACTTCGGGCATTAAAAATGTTTTAATGAATGTAATAAACATTTTACAAGGCGTGAAGTAAGAATTAAACATTAACTGTAAGAAGCCAGAACGCATGAATGTCAGGGAATTGTGGAGAGCCATAACCGCCTACATCCTGAAGGGACACGACACTTATATGCTGTATCGCTTCAGTAGAAGAAGAAACAAAAAATAATAATAGATTTTGAATGAATCTAAAAAAAAAGATATAAAAGGCGTCTGTCTTTGATTCTTGAAGGAAGCGGGAAGTGAGCTGATGTAAATTAACTGTTTGCCTGGTATTTCGTGTCTCCGTTCCGATGCAATTTGATTTCACGCCACCCAAGATGAAAATTTAATTCGATAGTCAGCCATTCAACGCCGGTTTCTTCATTTACCCTCTTTTGTTTTACTCAACTCGCGTCTTGACATGGTTATGCACTTGTGTGTATTGGTAAGCAAAAGCATGATGTACACTGTGTGTATGTGTGTGAACAGAAAATCGTGAAGAAAGTGTGGGGTGGAGAGAGCTCCTGACATAAAGAGGAACTCTTTTTGCACTTGAAAATTTTCAATATATACGAGTATCAGACAAAATAAAGGAAAATGGCAGTTGAAATGTTAGCACATGTGTCATATCCCTTCAGGATTTGGGCGGTCATGGCTCTCCACAACTTCCTGTCTTTTGTAACTGAGTAGTGTTTGTCTCTATCCCTCCTAGTCTCTGTTCTGCCAGCCATTTACACAAGCTCTTTAAGTAGGTTACTCGCTGTTTCAACTTAAGCCTCTTGCATTTAGTATTCAGAATGATATTGATTAATTTAATAATGTTCCCAAAGCGTACGTTATAGATGCTTGTACTTTGTATATATCAAAGTAAAACGATTCCTTTTTTCCTTTCTTTCTTTAAATATTTCACCCCAAGCAAGGCGGGATGCCACTATCACGCAAGGGGTTACAGAGACTGGGAGCGAGAGTAAAGAGGCGTGATAGAGGAAAGGATGAAGAGAAGGACGGGGAATAGATCAGGGCATCTGGAGATGTCGATTGACATTACATTTGAATAGTTGGAGATTATAGCTATCAGGGAAACGAGTAATAGGAAGGGAATTTCACAGACGGGAGGTGCGAGGCATGAAGCTATTGGAGTAGAAGAGACGGCTACATTTGCCCATTTCGACAGTGAACGGGTGGGGCCGAGATGCATCTGGATTTTGTCGAGGACCTAAAGGCGAACAGTGGGAGCACAAGACCATATATGGCAGAAATATTCCATGCAAGGGAGAATGGTTGATATATAGATTTGAAGGATGGACTCGGGCGAGAAAAACTTTCTGGCGCGACACAGGGAACCAAATTGCCTTGCGGTGGATGAAGCTATTGATTCAATGTATTTGTTCCATCTCAGGTCAGCGGACAGTGTGACACCAAGTAAAAGGTAAAAGTAATTTATCTAATAATGAAACGAAAGCAATAATATGCGCAGGTTGCTAAGACCTACGGTAAGAACGAATTTTAATTCTTCACATGACTTTTTATTACAGTATATCGTTATACTTGATTTATTTCATTCTGAGTTAATGATGTGTTATACTATACGCAGTGCCAGTTATCCACTGGTTTTGTCGAATTATATCTTCTGCGCTGGGCCGGCTCAAGGTACTGGCAACTCGGACAGTCGACGAGGCTATCATGCCGCCATGTAATGATTTTGGGATCATGCTGCCGTCCATGACTCAAGACAGATTAAATTCTTTGGCTATTTTGCAAATAGAAAATTACCGTTTTAAGAAGATACGTGTAGAAAGTGCCATGAAACGATTTGCAGATTTTAAAGGCTAGAAAAATATAATAAGGATAATGAATGTTTTCTTTAGTTTGCATTATGTTGTATATTGTAATAAATTCGTTATTCTACATTTTCAGTTTTTCTCTATGCGAAAAAAGTACTATTTTCTGCAGCAAAATAAACTTCGACTTAAGTGATTTAACCTGTATTGAGTAGCAGTATTTCGAAGTGATAGGTTGACATTTATGCGAGATTAAGAACGGATCCCTTTAGAGCAACATCAATTTAGTCAAAACTGAAGCAATAAATAACACCATATTCATGGCAAAACTTGGTTGGAAGACTAATGACATTATTGGAGGCTTGAAAAAAGCTTACAGAGATAAGGAAACAACCAGCAGCTTACAAATGGTTAACTCGTTACAAAGAAAGCTGAAACAGTGCTGAAGATAACGAACTGATCGGTAGACCATCAACATCAGTTTGTGAGGAAAAAAATCAATGCTGTTAGAGATTTAATAGATGTCAGCCGACAACTAACAACCAAAACTGGCTCAAATTACTGGCAACTTCAGCAGTCGCCTGAGGCGCGATCAAGGCCGAGGGCACCATCATGCCGCCATGTTATGTTTGGGATCTTCCAAAACTAAAACATATAAAAACATACTTGCAATCCTCCATGACTTAACAGATTAAATTCTTTGGCTATTTTGTCAAAAGAAAATGATCTTGTAAGGAAGATAGGTGTAGAAGGAGCCATGAAAAGATTTGCAGATCTAAAGGCTAGAAAACATACTTTAGGTAGGATAATGAATGTTTTTTAGCTTGTATAAGGTGTATACAGTAATAAACTCGTTATTCTATATTTTCAGTTTATCTCCTTGTGAAATATTTTAAAAAATTATACTTTTAAGGGCGCCGAAGTTCAGCTTGCAACCCTAAGGTCGGTCCAGATCCTGCGAACAAGTGGAAAATACTGGAAGTTAGATTAATTTGTTATAAATATCTACTCCTATCCCTGCCGAGCTCGGAGGTTGGAAATTTAAAAAAAGTGTTAGAGCCACAGGTATCGTCACCTATGTAATATTTTAACTTCGGAAGGGATCTACAGTTCTTAAGTGGCATCTGAGAGGGTTCCAAAAGGGGGGAGGGCGAAAGAGTTTGAGTGATATTTGTTCCTAGTCTATGCATGCGTGGTTCCCACATTGAACTTGACCTTGTGGCAGATTCTTTTCGATTAGGCGTGCAAATAAATCGCTACCACATCAATATCCACAGTATCCATCGAACTGACTTGCAAATGGTTGCTCGACTAGTTTGTTAATATTCGCTCAGAAGCAGATGCGCTGGAACTTTAATATATGTAGGTATTAACAAGTTTAGTGTATGGAGAAAATGTATCTTTAAGAAAAGTAACAACTTTCACAGCGGAAAATCAAGATGAATACAACAAATGGGTAATCGATTTTACTGCATCAGTTTACAAGTATAGATTCGCCGTACAATTCGTGTAGTTTCAGTAATTCTTGTACATTTATTTATATGAATATATTTAGGATTTTCCTTTTGTAATGTATCGACTGAATGATAACACGGGATTTGAACGGTCATTAAATAATATTTCATTCACTGCAATATTCCGTCATTTACTCTCAGCCAGTCCATGGACTATGGTATACAGCTCCCGTAAAACCAGCAACCAAACGTCCATAAAATCTACGTCTGCGATGTATGAGCGACAGCTAGAGACTACCCAAATCATCTCTGGGGTTATTGTTTATATATCCCTCTTTCCGACATTCTAGTTCTCATGCTTGCACTAACGCATGCAGGTGTGAGGTCATGTACTTCTGCTTTCGGTGGCCGGAACACTTGCCGGTCAACCCTCTGTTACATTCGGTTTCCTTGGTGTCTTGTGTGAATTGTCTGCAATGTCTATTCCAGCATCATTGTTATTGGTCCTTACCTATAACTACTGAATGAACTCTTCCTAACACTATGTATACTACGCCTCTCAAGAGAGAGAGAGACGAATCGAGTCGAGCCGATAGTAGTTCACTCCAAACCAGACTGACAGTCATACTAACAACTTCCACATCTTGTATTATTATTCCGTGTAATATATCTTCGTTATTTCTACTCTTGTGTTCGTGTTGTTCTTCCTTGGTCCAAACCTGGACCATAACAATCATACTACACCATAATTGACTAATTAAAAAATGTGTGAGAATTGCTTAATAGCGTATTTACAGAGTGATTAGTGAGGAACGAACTCTCTATCAAAATCTTGCGTCATGAGGTTGTTAGCTTCGCTAGAAGCTAGCAAAGAAAAGCGAGAAGAAAGGACTAAGTATAAACTACACGAAGACAGAATGCATGGTTATCAGCAAAAGGATGAGCCCAAAATACAAATTAGAAATCGGGAATGCTAAAATCAAACAAGTACAAAAATTTAAATGTCTAGGAATTGTTCTAACAGAGAATGGAAAGTGCTACACTGAGATCCGAAGACGTATTTGGATCGTCAAAGATGCATTCCAAAAGCTAAGAAAAGTAGTAAGAGACAGAAAACTTTCGTTAGAAACAAAGAAAAGAGTACTGGACTGTTACGTGACATCTGTCCTCCTGTATAGCAGCGAATGCAGTTCTGCAGAAAAGATGGTGAGGATATCATGGACCGAAGCAACGACGAGGTTTTAGAGAAAATGGAAACAAAAAGGAAACTTATACTTAACATCAGAAAGAGGCAGTTGAAAGTTTGGGGGTACATAATGAGGAAGGAAGTCTTGGAAAATATGATACTCACAAGACATATTGAGGGACAGAAGAAAGCAGTGCGTAACATACTTGATGAGCTTGAATAAATGGATGGGAGAACAGGGTTTGAGAGAAATAACAAAAAGATAAAACTTATTAAGAGCTACAAGCGACCGGTAGATGTCTAAGAACAATCTAGACTACGACCTTTCTTTTACAAGATGAATTTTAAGGAAACCTATCAGATCAAGTAGAACGTTTCGTTTAGCAGACACGGAAAGGGAACTACAAAAGCTTCTGCAGATGGTAGCGAAGGAAAGCGAGAAGAAAGGACTGAGTATAAACTACAAGAAGACAGAATGCATAATGACCAGCAAAAGGATGAGCCCAACATGCAAATTACAAATTGGGGAGAGTACAAACAAACCAAACAAGTACAAAAATTTAAATGTCTAGGAATTGTTCTAACAGAGAATGGAAAGTGTGACACTGAGATCCGAAGACGTATTTGGATGGTCAAAGATGCATTCCAAAAGCTAAGCAGAGTATTAAAAGAAAGAAAATTTTCGTTAGAAACAAAGAAAAGAGTACTGAACTGTTACGTGACATCTGACCTCCTGTATGGCAGTGAATGCGGCGCAATCTCCGCAAAGATGAAGAAGAGACTTGAAGCAACAGAAATGGGGTTCTACAGAAAAAAGGATGAGGATATTATGGACCGAATATGTGAGCAACAGCCAGGTTTTGGAGAAAATGGAAACAAAAAGTAATTTTTTTACTTAACATCAGGAAGAGACAACTTAAATTCCTGGGATACGTAATGAGGAAGGAGGGCTTGGAAAACCTGACACTCATAGGATAAATTGAGCGACAGGAAAGCAGCGCGTAAGATACTTGATGAGCTTGAGTAAATGGATGGTGGCACAGGGTTTAGGAGAAATAAGAAAAAGAGAAATCTTGTTAAGGGCTACAAAGGACACACCCAGATGCGGAGGGTCATGATCGCCCATGCCCTGAAGAGACACGGCACATAAAAGAAAAATGTTTTAATATCGTTGAAAGACTGCATGTATAAGTGTATGTATGCGTGTGGAAGTGTGAAAGGGTATGGATGTCTAACTTCGAATGAATATACAAGGTGCGTTCGCGTACGCGTGCGCGTGCGCGTGCGCGTGCGCGCTCGACTTGTCGCCCCTTACTCCTGTCTGTCTGGCAATCTTAATCTCATCCGTTATCTTCTCGTTAAAAAAGACAACAAATAAAAAAAAAAAAGAATTTTAAATGAAACGTGAATATAAACACAACCAAACCAGAGTGGATGATTTGGAAACGAAAAATCAAGAGTAAGGCGAGAAATAAATCCGGAAAGAAGAAACTCTCAGTGAAACTCCTTTAGACAATTTTACACGAAGCTAGAAGACATCAAAGAGTCATATGATTGAGATTAGCTGCTTGGCTTATTGCACAGTGGTGCCAAAAGTCGGTGTTTGAGGCCACGAAAGAAAAAAAAAGCTTTGAAGCTTTGTTTTTGTTTTTTTAAGGTAAACACTCTCCGCTACTCTTTACCTATTTGTGATTTAAAGCCAATAATTCTTCGTTTATTTTTATGCAACATATTCTTCCAGAAGCAGTCATGGCTCTCCACAAGTTCCTGTCTTTTGTTGCTCTGAATAACATTTAACTCTTTAACATCCCTCTTTGTCAGGTGTTCTGCCGCCCATTCAAACAAGTCCATTAAGTAGATTTCTTTGTTCCCCTCTGATTCTCTTGCCTTTATTACGCCACGTGAGTATTAAATTCACCAAGCTATCTTATCTCATTATGTATCCTTAAAATTTCAACAGTTTCTTTCTGATTATGAGAACAGATTCCATGTTTTGTCCCTGTTATACTCATCATTCGTCAGTAGGACCATAGATATGTGGCTTGGGATTTATCTATTTCAGAATGAAGCAAATTATTATAAGTTCAAATATTAATGACTAATATTTATTTATCCACGATTCAAGTCAATCTTTACGGACACAAATGTAAACGACTACAAATTCCCGAAGCAAATGAGTTCTTCCAGGATAACGTTTATACGCTACGAATATTTACCTGTCCGCGAATAAGGGAAATGCTTACTACCGACAAAATGCTTACAGACTCAAAAAAATGACAAATTGTTGTGGGAACCTACCCATAATAGCAGTGGACTACTCCGTACCCCATAAATACTGCGCCGCAAGAGGAAGCAGAGTTAGTCAGTCAGAGAGTGAGTGAGTCGGGCAGTGAGTGAGTCGGGCTAGACGATACCAGTAAGACATTGGAATAGTGATACTTCGAGACAACATAGTTCTCTCTAACCTAACCTGATTATTACTACTAACACTTCTACTCTTTTGTACATATATTCTATTTGTAATATATATCTGTGTTATCCTATACCTGTGTTCGAGTTATTCTTCCTTGGTTCTACCTTGGACAATCACCGTGGTACAAGGACCTGGACCATAACACAAATATTTACCCATTCTCAAATCAAGTAAATGCTTGTAATCTCAAATCAAGTAAATGGTTGTTGGCTCAAATATAAACGACCAGTATTTACCCATTACCAAATCAAGTAAATGCTTGTATGCTCAAATATAAACGACCAGTATTTAACCATTACCAAATCAAATAAATGCCTGTAAGCTCAAATATAAACGACCAGTATTTACCCATTACCAAATCAAATAAACGCCTGTAAGCTCAAATATAAACGAACAGTATTTACCCATTCCCAAATCAAGTAAATGCTTGTATGCTCAAATATAAACGACCAGTATTTACCCATTACCAAATCAAATAAATGCCTGTAAGCTCAAATATAAACGAACAGTATTTACCCATTTCCAAATCAAGTAAATGCTTGTAGGGTCAAATATAAACGGCCAGTATTTATCCATTCCCAAACCAAGTAAATGGTTGTTGGCTCAAATATAAACGATCAGTATTTACCCATTCCCAAATCAAATAAATGCCTGTAAGCTCAAATTTAAACGACCAGTATTTACCCATTTCCAAATCAAGTAAATGCTTGTAGGGTCAAATATAAACGCCCAGTATTTACCCATTCCCAAACCAAGTAAATGCTTGTAGGGTCAAATATAAACGAGCAGTATTTACCCATTCCCAAATCAAGTAAATGGTTGTTGGCTCAAATATAAACTACGAGTGTTTACCCATTCCAAAATCAAGTAAATGCTTGTAGATTCAAATATAAACAAATATTTACCTATTCCCCAATCACATACATGCTTACAGATTCAAATATAAACGACCATTATTTGCCTATTCCTAAACCCCGTAAATGTTTCTAAGCTCAAATAAAAACGGCTAATATTTACCTATTATCGAATCAAGTAAATGCTTATAAATTCAAATATAATAATCGGAAATTCGAAAATTGAATTCGACATTAAATAATCTAACATGTCAAAAAAACCTACAAATCCAAGCCTAAATTCAAGAAATACACTAAAAACAATCAAATTGTGAAAAAAAAAATGAAAAACCGGTATAAAATTAAACACAGTTGCAGGAAAAAGAATTTTAAAAACTATCATTTTAAAACAACCTCTTCTCTCTGTCCGTTCCCTGAAATTAACATTCTCAGACACCAACCAACTCTTTGGACGCTTTCAACACCCAGCCATACTTTAGATCGTTTTACATCTGCCAGGATCGATCTATATCCGCTGGAGATTTATACGACCGAACATCCGACTAATATCTACAGTTATTTAACGCGCACCAATGCACACAACTTCACGAGGCTCTAATACACATCGACACCTCGTCATATTTTCGCTCGTAATTCTGTATCTACGGAAATATTATATACTCTGAATCCGATCTGTACTCATTACTTCTTTCCACGACTCAACACTTTGGCATTGTCTTACATGCCACGGTTGCTGATTTTTTTTTTTTTTTATCCAAACAGAAACACTCTTCTCACACGTGCCGATGGAGATATCCTTCTGGAATTGTCAAAACAGATGAAAAGATAACAGTTTTACGGGGCCTCAGATTCAAGGTAATCAAATCTTTAATTATATATTATTTGTCAATTTATTTATTTTTTGTTTGCAAAAGGGCATTATTGCTGATTAACTGTGAGGTCATTTTATAAAATGATTTCAGTTAAGTTTTTTTTTTACCGGAATAAATCTTATTCACGTGGAATTCACTTGTCGAACGACTTCGTCTTTTTCCAATTTCCTTGAAATTGGATGATATTGTCGATTTACTGACACTTACATCCAAATTTGATTTCCAAAAGATGCAGAACATCTTTCCATTTTTGGGATTCTTACTTGAATTGCAACGTTTTGAAACCAAGAAAGCATTGTCGAGTCATTTACTGTCGTCATTTTCTCTCATGATCTTTGTCATGATCTCTTTCCCCCTTTTTCTTTCTCTCTGCTCTCTCTCTCTCCACACACACACACACACACACACACACACACACACACACACACACACACACACACATATATATATATATATATATATATATATATGAAGAAATATCGTTTTAAGGTGTGCTATATTTATAGGATAAAGTGCTCAATATCAGAGATAGAGCGTATGTAAATATAAAATTGTGCATTGAAGTCAACACTCAGAGGCGACAGACTGTTTCTGCTAGACGCAATCATCAGGCCACATGTGCTGAGTTTTTTTCTCGACTATTGGTACATTGTGGGTAGTCCATGCTAACGGTTATTTTGGTGTGAGTGATTTATTTATTTATTTGGATTAATTTATCTTACTTGTTTTTTATTTATTTTTATTTTATATATTTTTTATTTTTTTCCTTTGGGTTTTCGATGTTTTAGTAATGTTACGTCTGTGTAGAGGTAGACATACACATAGATAGATAGATAGATAGATAGATAGATAGATAGATAGATAGATAGATAGATAGATAGATAGATATTGGTGGGGGATATAGCTCTTTTCCTAGAGCTCCCAGAGACTATACTCTGGCACAAGGCAGAAGTGACGACAAGGGATATTTGATTCTATATTTGACAACTACCGCCCCGATTGCTTTTCTGTGAACTGCTCAAAATTGGAAATGATATTACCCTTTGATCCTAGGAACAAGTGCTGATGCATACGTAACTAATCGCTTCATTATTTACTCATGGTTATTACTGTGATTAATACGTATTTAATATGTAATAAAATATGAACTAATTTATTTATTACTACAGAATGACATAGAAGGTGAATGTCTTCATATATATTTGTTACAGACTTCAAATATATGTTAATTTGTTGAATTTGTTAGTCAACATACAAAAGTACAAAACTGATAACGAAATATGAAAACAGACACAGAAGACCGAACCCGACACTTGAGTTAATTTAATTCTCATTAACATCTGTCAATTTGTTTTGCAAAGAGCCAGTTGCGTTTACAAAATAGGTTTTATTGTTTCAATATGATTCAATCTTAAAGGTTATTCTATTACAAATTATGTTTAACCAGCTGTTCATGCCGTGATATTTTTTAATGGGTATCACCCATGCAAGGCAATAAAGCCACTAAGACACAAGGGGTTGCAGAGTGTGGAAGAATTAGAAACAGAAGCATTAATAATGAGCGGGAAGAGAAAAGAGTAACCACGAGGAGAGAAGATAGCGATTGACATTGCATTAAAAATTTTGCAGATTAAAGTTGGTTGGAAAGCATTGAGCAGGAAGGGAGTTCCACAAGCGTGAAGTGCGAGAAAAGAAACTGTTAGCATAGAACTTACGGTTAAATCTAACCAGATTAACTGTAAATGGATGAGGTCTCGACTCCAGTCTAGTAATGCGCTTAAATTTTTAAAAATAAATCTAGGTACCATAGCGAAGCGCTCATCCGAAAAATTGTCATGAAAATATTTACAGAAAAGACACAGAGAGGCACACTTACGGTGGTGGGAAAGGGACTGAAGCCGAGCCGCCGGATCAGGACCAATAAAATTGCTGATTCTTCAGTAATATTCTAAGCATGGATGAATGGCTATAATGTTTTGTGATGTCAACGAACACTCGTTTGACACTTTTGTAATGTCAACGAATACTCGTTGTCACTTTCGTAATGCTCGTTGTAGTAGAGACTTTGTAATTGCAAATACAACTATAATACGCCGTTGAACAATACTGGTGTCAGACGCCTTCAAATAATCTCGCACTAATAGCACTTGCTCGATAATACTCGTTTGAATAGTAATCCGTATAATGATCCGAAAAGAGGAATAGTATAGAGAATAGTGAACCGTATAGTAATAGAAGATAGAGTAGAAAAATTGACCCATTAGACGTTACGCTACTTTCTATCTATGCGTTTTTCTCTATGGTCACGTGATCTACTTGAGTCAATAATGGGATCGCCTGCATTTGCTCACTGGCGATCTATGTTCAAACTCAAGTGTCGGCAGCGACACTTTATTCCTATATAACATAATGGCAAATTGAAATAATAAATATCACGAGAAATGAATATTATCCTTAAATGGCGGGAAAATGCTGTTTCAATATAGACGGAAAACGGATGAAAAACGAGAAAATTCATTTTTAGTGTAGTTTTAATCCTTATGTTTGTTTTAATTATATAAAAAAGAAACAGTAAAAATTATATTTGAACTATTTTCGATTATACTAATAAAGAAAGAATTGAAATAAAATAATGAATTCATAGATTTCACATTTTTTAAACAGTATATTTACACCTTGTATCATTCCGTGTACAATACGAGAGTTGTGCATTCTTTGCTCTAATTGGTCTCCATTGTTTGCCTCTTTTCTCTTCGAGAAGTGTGTTTGCAGACATAGCACTGTCTTCGGCTTGTTCCTCTTGCTTTATTTGCAGGCAAATACGCTTGGAATTGGCGTAAACTCTTAATACCAGTAAATAGTAAATAGTAACCTCATGAATCGGAGAGTTGCCAATGAGTCATTAAGACTTGAATTATGAATGAATCATGTTCGTATCGTTACACAGTGACGTGCAGAGGTTTGGTGATGCCCGGGGCCAACTCCTTGAAAGAATGCCCCTAAGACTCAAGTAGGAGAGAGTGCTACTCTGGTCTCGCTTATCAAATATGGATCTGCATTCAAACCACCAGCTTGTAGGACTGTAGAGCGCTTGTACAACGATCTTAACAGGGACAATTTCAAATTTCAAAAACTAAATTTTTATTTCATTCTTTGATTGGATACCCTCCCGATGTGGATACCCGGGGCTGTCAAACCATCCGCCCCACCCTTCTGCACGCTTCTGTCGTTGGAAAAAGTTTAAATCATCACTTGATGATATCTGTTGATCTCAAATATCAGATGATGATTCCCACCGTTTAAGAATTAAATAAATCTGTCAAAATAACATTCACCCTGATTTCTTATATATAAGTCTTTTGTGGCTGTATCTAGCTCTTCTGTGCATTTTTCACTTTGGAACCAGAATCTAGCTTTTTTCATATTTATGAAATAATAAATATTAATAAAAAAAAAAACAGAGCGAAAGGCTGCGTGTAAGGCGTTTAACTGACTGAAGTCAGTTAAGTGCCATACTTGATACACGCTTGAGCGATCATGTCTTTGGATTCAGGAAGATTCTCGTAGTAGGCTGTCAATTCCTTCTGTGGTAGACTGGTTACCAACCAAGGCTATAAGATCCGCCTGTCCTGCTAATGAACTCATAGCCAGGAGTGGAGAGGAGATGTATGGACACCTTTCCCAAGAGCATTTGTATGTAAGTAAATATAACGAACACAACTGGAATTTGAACTCGGCTCTCTGATTGTCTCATTCCAAGCCGTTAGCCATTACACCAATGTTTTGCAGGAGCTAAATGCACTGAAAACGGACCAAGATGTCCGGAAGTGTTAAATTAGCAACTGTGTGAGACGACAAACTGATGCGAAAAAAAAAACAATTGTATTTTAACCTGCTATACACAGGCCAACTTTTTTCGCTTCCTATTGACTTTAAACCTACTCAAACATATGTCCTTTATATTGTAGTCACCTCCCCTTGATTATTAATTGTGGGGCGCAGTTTAGCGAGAGACCAACAAAACTTCTTGTATCACGAAAGATGAATTGAAGGCAAGAATTATGACAACATTCACCAACTTAAACAAGGAGACCATCCAGAAGATATGCAGAAAATTATGAAGTCTTCTGGAGGCCGTGGTTGAAGTCAATGACAATTTTATTGAATACATTTACTCTTTAGTATTTCAAGATATTTTTGTGTAATTTTGATAAATATTTCTGTTAAGACGAAATGTCAGTGTTATTTTCATTTTTGCGTAATTTAGACGACACTTTATCCATCGCACCCTGTAAAAATAAACAAAATATCGCTTTGTTACTTTTTCCTGTCTTATTTACTGTCTTGTTTTATAGGAGTTTAACGAATTCTTTTAGGTATTGCTAAAACTTTGACGTATTACTATGTTGTCCTTTATAAAATGTTTGCTTACTCACACAAAACTAAATTATTAGGTTGGTGCAAAAATAATGTCGTTTTTTGACGTTCAACTTCATGTGAGAAAACGACATTATTTTTGCACCAACCTAATAACTTCCAATATTGCAGAGTAATTCTATAATAAATTAAATTAGCCTCTAACTCCGAGCACATTATATTTTTTTTTAATAAACGCTACATGATACTGGGTCACCATTCGTGAGATAATTAATGATAAAAAATGATAGTCACTGAATTCACTCCCTCGCAGATGACATTATCTTGGGTGTATAATGTACCAAAGATTAAATATTTTATGCAGATTTTTAGTCAGATGCAAAGAAGTAAACAAATATAGGTAATAGCTACAAACCCAACCAGGTGGGCACAATCTTTACAACATGCAAATGACACTGTACTGGTGGCAGACACAGAAGAGAAACTATAGGATCTCCTAGAAAAGGTAATAAAAGAGATCGGGATGAAAGAACTGATCATCAATTTTAAGAAGACCGAATTTATGGTTGTCAGCAAAAAGAACATCTCAAGATGCGGACTACAAACTGGAGATGTCAAAATCAAACTAATACAGAAGTTTAACTATCTGGAAAGTGTTTTAATAGAAAATCGAAAATGTGACCGAAATACGGTTAAACAATACACGGACATAGCAACAATGATAGTCTGTTTTTATTGGCATGGAAGATTTCCAAGCAACGACAAACTCGTGCATACGAGACGCTGGAAGCGAAAATCACACCGCGGCCCATGACACCACACATGACTACGCAAGAGTGAAAACGAAAAGTGTTAAATATTGGAAGCCGTTGTTATAAACCAATGGCTTCTGTTATCAATTATAGGCATTTAAGTATATTTGTAGAGTTTTCATAGTCTATTTTGTTCAGGTTAGGTTTCAACTGTTTTATACACACAAACACACGCAAACACACACAAACATACGCAAACACACACACGCATATATATATATATATATATATATATATATATATATATATATATATATATATATATATGATGCATTGCCTAGAAGCTAATGACTAATAGTTACTTTTTCGATATTTCATCTGAAGCTATTTTTTATTTAAAATTGGTGAATGTCTTTCAGATCCCGCAGAATGGCGTATATTTTTCTGAGGCCGTTGTATTTGCCAGTGACAAGCTTCAGTCGTTAGAAAGACACAACGCTTCTGAATGATTTCTTCCAGATGTAACCATTGTCGACAAAAAGCTAAGTTGAAAGGATGAAATGCCACAAATACGGCCTTCGCCAGATTTCTTCACCATTATCCCATCTTTTATGTTCTTCTCCATTTTAAGCTCCAACTCATCCTGTTATTATCTTTTTGCTTTGCTTTTACGTCACACCCAGTTCTTCTTTTGATTTTTTCAGATTCTTCTTTCCCAGTTATCCTCCATTTTTTTCTTTGCTATCGTATTACTCAATTTTTCATTCCCCTCTTCTTCTTCTTCTTCTTCTTTTCAATTTTATTTATCTTCTTCCTAATTTCATTGTTACCATTCCCGTCCAAGATTTTTTCCCTATTTCTCTTTCAATTTTTGTTTTATAATTTCCTGTTTATTTTTTCTGATTTGTCTTTCCTATTTATCCTCTTTTTGTTCTCCGTCTTCCCTTATCATTCTCTTTCTCTTTTTCATAATATTATTTTTATGTATCTTTTTTTGGCTTGGCTTTTTCCTCCTCCTTCTTCTAGCAAGTCTTCTTTCTTTTCATTTACCTTTGATTTTTCTGATTCTTTTTCTGATTCCCTATAGTCTCTTCTATCTGATTGCCATAATTTCCCCATTCTCTGACGAAGAAGAAGAAATCTCTTCTTCTTCTTCTTCTTCTTCTTCTTCTTCTTCTTCTTCTTCTTCTTCTTCTTCTTCTTCTTCTTCTTCTTCTTCTTCTTCTTCTTCTTCTTCTTCTTCTTCTTCTTCTCTTCTTCTTCTTCTTCTTCTTCTTCTTCTTCTTCTTCTTCTTCTTCTTCTTCTTCTTCTTCTTCTTTCTTCTTCTTCTTCTTCTTCTTTCTCTTCTTCTTCTTCTTCTTCTTCTTCTTCTTCTTCTTCTTCTTCTTCTTCTTCTTCTTCTTCTTCTTCTCTTCTTCTTTCTTCTTCTTCTCTTCTTCTTCTTCTTCTTCTTCTTCTTCTTCTTCTTTCTTCTTCTTCTTCTTCTTCTTCTTCTTCTTCTTCTTCTTCTTCTTCTTCTTCTTCTTCTTCTTCTTCTTCTTCTTCTTCTTCTTCCTCTTCTTCTTCTTCTTCTTCTTCTTCTTCTTCTTCTTCTTCTTCTTCTTCTTCTTCTTCTTCTTCTTCTTCTTCTTCTTCTTCTTCTTCTTCTTCTTCTTCTTCTTCTTCTTCTTCTTCTTCTTCTTCTTCTTCTTCTTCTTCTTCTTCTTCTTCTTCTTTTCTTCTCTTCTTCTTCTTCTTCTTCTTCTTCTTCTTCTTCTTCTTCTTCTTCTTCTTCTTCTTCTTCTTCTTCTTCTTCTTCTTCTTCTTCTTCTTCTTCCCTAATCTATTTTTCATTGTATTTACTACTTTTTCTTCTTCATCCTCACTTCTAGCTTTATAGTTATCTTTCCGTTTTTTTTCCTTCCAGCAGACTTCTCTTCTTTCCTTCTTCTTAACTTTATGCTTACTTTTTCATTTATTCTTTCTTTTCCTTGATTTTTCTCTTCCTTTACCCAACTTTTACTTCATCTTCTCAACTCTACTCCATCTTTCTCCTCTTATTGCTTTCATCCTCTCCTTCTTCATTTCCTTTTTCACCTCAACATCGCACTTCCTTTTACTCTTCTTTTTCTTCTCAGTCATTTCTTCCTCTTTACTCTTTCTCTCAAATTTATATTTATTTTTCCTTCTCTTTTCTTTCCCAATGGCTTCACCCTTTCATTCCTTCTTCTTCATTTCTGCTTCACTTTCCAGTTCTTC
>CAXIWW010000198.1:0-51955 GCA_964036315.1 Acanthosepion esculentum
CTAGTTTTTCAACGTTAAACACGGTAATTTCAAATTTGAATATGCAGTGTGAAATCATTAGAAAACCAATAAAATTATTGAAAATCGATATGGTATCGATCAGAAAATGTTGATTTTGACAATTTCCAACAGTTTACACAAAGTTTTATTGCAAATATTAAGTTTTACAAACTTTTGAAAAATATTGGAATTTCAATGCAAAAGCTAGCATTTCAAGCTAGTTTTTCAACGTTAAACACGGTAATTTCAAATTTGAATATGCTGTGTGAAATCATTAGAAAACCAATAAAATTATTGAAAATCGATATGGTATCGATCAGAAAATGTTGATTTTGACAATTTCCAACAGTTTACACAAAGTTTTATTGCAAATATTAAGTTTTACAAACTTTTGAAAAATATTGGAATTTCAATGCAAAAGCTAGCATTTCAAGCTAGTTTTTCAACGTTAAACACGGTAATTTCAAATTTGAATATGCAGTGTGAAATCATTAGAAAACCAATAAAATTATTGAAAATCGATATGGTATCGATCAGAAAATGTTGATTTTGACAATTTCCAACAGTTTACACAAAGTTTTATTGCAAATATTAAGTTTTACAAACTTTTGAAAAATATTGGAATTTCAATGCAAAAGCTAGCATTTCAAGCTAGTTTTTCAACGTTAAACACGGTAATTTCAAATTTGAATATGCAGTGTGAAATCATTAGAAAACCAATAAAATTATTGAAAATCGATATGGTATCGATCAGAAAATGTTGATTTTGACAATTTCCAACAGTTTACACAAAGTTTTATTGCAAATATTAAGTTTTACAAACTTTTGAAAAATATTGGAATTTCAATGCAAAAGCTAGCATTTCAAGCTAGTTTTTCAACGTTAAACACGGTAATTTCAAATTTGAATATGCAGTGTGAAATCATTAGAAAACCAATAGAATTATTGAAAATCGATATGGTATCGATCTGAAAATGTTGATTTTGACAATTTCCAACAGTTTACACAAAGTTTTATTGCAAATATTAAGTTTTACAAACTTTTGAAAAATATTGGAATTTCAATGCAAAAGCTAGCATTTCAAGCTAGTTTTTCAACGTTAAACACGGTAATTTCAAATTTGAATATGCAGTGTGAAATCATTAGAAAACCAATAAAATTATTGAAAATCGATATGGTATCGATCAGAAAATGTTGATTTTGACAATTTCCAAAAGTTTACACAAAGTTTTATTGCAAATATTAAGTTTTACAAACTTTTGAAAAATATTGGAATTTCAATGCAAAAGCTAGCATTTCAAGCTAGTTTTTCAACGTTAAACACGGTAATTTCAAATTTGAATATGCAGTGTGAAATCATTAGAAAACCAATAAAATTATTGAAAATCGATATGGTATCGATCAGAAAATGTTGATTTTGACAATTTCCAACAGTTTACACAAAGTTTTATTGCAAATATTAAGTTTTACAAACTTTTGAAAAATATTGGAATTTCAATGCAAAAGCTAGCATTTCAAGCTAGTTTTTCAACGTTAAACACGGTAATTTCAAATTTGAATATGCTGTGTGAAATCATTAGAAAACCAATAAAATTATTGAAAATCGATATGGTATCGATCAGAAAATGTTGATTTTGACAATTTCCAACAGTTTACACAAGGTTTTATTGCAAATATTAAGTTTTACAAACTTTTGAAAAATATTGGAATTTCAATGCAAAAGCTAGCATTTCAAGCTAGTTTTTCAACGTTAAACACGGTAATTTCAAATTTGAATATGCAGTGTGAAATCATTAGAAAACCAATAAAATTATTGAAAATCGATATGGTATCGATCAGAAAATGTTGATTTTGACAATTTCCAACAGTTTACACAAAGTTTTATTGCAAATATTAAGTTTTACAAACTTTTGAAAAATATTGGAATTTCAATGCAAAAGCTAGCATTTCAAGCTAGTTTTTCAACGTTAAACACGGTAATTTCAAATTTGAATATGCAGTGTGAAATCATTAGAAAACCAATAAAATTATTGAAAATCGATATGGTATCGATCTGAAAATGTTAATTTTGACAATTTCCAACAGTTTACACAAAGTTTTATTGCAAATATTAAGTTTTACAAACTTTTGAAAAATATTGGAATTTCAATGCAAAAGCTAGCATTTCAAGCTAGTTTTTCAACGTTAAACACGGTAATTTCAAATTTGAATATGCTGTGTGAAATCATTAGAAAACCAATAAAATTATTGAAAATCGATATGGTATCGATCAGAAAAGGTTGATTTTGACAATTTCCAACAGTTTACACAAAGTTTTATTGCAAATATTAAGTTTTACAAACTTTTGAAAAATATTGGAATTTCAATGCAAAAGCTAGCATTTCAAGCTAGTTTTTCAACGTTAAACACGGTAATTTCAAATTTGAATATGCAGTGTGAAATTATTAGAAAACCAATAAAATTATTGAAAATCGATATGGTATCGATCAGAAAATGTTGATTTTGACAATTTCCAACAGTTTACACAAAGTTTTATTGCAAATATTAAGTTTTACAAACTTTTGAAAAATATTGGAATTTCAATGCAAAAGCTAGCATTTCAAGCTAGTTTTTCAACGTTAAACACGGTAATTTCAAATTTGAATATGCAGTGTGAAATCATTAGAAAACCAATAAAATTATTGAAAATCGATATGGTATCGATCTGAAAATGTTGATTTTGACAATTTCCAACAGTTTACACAAAGTTTTATTGCAAATATTAAGTTTTACAAACTTTTGAAAAATATTGGAATTTCAATGCAAAAGCTAGCATTTCAAGCTAGTTTTTCAACGTTAAACACGGTAATTTCAAATTTGAATATGCTGTGTGAAATCATTAGAAAACCAATAAAATTATTGAAAATCGATATGGTATCGATCAGAAAATGTTGATTTTGACAATTTCCAACAGTTTACACAAAGTTTTATTGCAAATATTAAGTTTTACAAACTTTTGAAAAATATTGGAATTTCAATGCAAAAGCTAGCATTTCAAGCTAGTTTTTCAACGTTAAACACGGTAATTTCAAATTTGAATATGCTGTGTGAAATCATTAGAAAACCAATAAAATTATTGAAAATCGATATGGTATCGATCAGAAAATGTTGATTTTGACAATTTCCAACAGTTTACACAAAGTTTTATTGCAAATATTAAGTTTTACAAACTTTTGAAAAATATTGGAATTTCAATGCAAAAGCTAGCATTTCAAGCTAGTTTTTCAACGTTAAACACGGTAATTTCAAATTTGAATATGCTGTGTGAAATCATTAGAAAACCAATAAAATTATTGAAAATCGATATGGTATCGATCAGAAAATGTTGATTTTGACAATTTCCAACAGTTTACACAAAGTTTTATTGCAAATATTAAGTTTTACAAACTTTTGAAAAATATTGGAATTTCAATGCAAAAGCTAGCATTTCAAGCTAGTTTTTCAACGTTAAACACGGTAATTTCAAATTTGAATATGCAGTGTGAAATCATTAGAAAACCAATAAAATTATTGAAAATCGATATGGTATCGATCAGAAAATGTTGATTTTGACAATTTCCAACAGTTTACACAAAGTTTTATTGCAAATATTAAGTTTTACAAACTTTTGAAAAATATTGGAATTTCAATGCAAAAGCTAGCATTTCAAGCTAGTTTTTCAACGTTAAACACGGTAATTTCAAATTTGAATATGCAGTGTGAAATTATTAGAAAACCAATAAAATTATTGAAAATCGATATGGTATCGATCAGAAAATGTTGATTTTGACAATTTCCAACAGTTTACACAAAGTTTTATTGCAAATATTAAGTTTTACAAACTTTTGAAAAATATTGGAATTTCAATGCAAAAGCTAGCATTTCAAGCTAGTTTTTCAACGTTAAACACGGTAATTTCAAATTTGAATATGCAGTGTGAAATCATTAGAAAACCAATAAAATTATTGAAAATCGATATGGTATCGATCTGAAAATGTTGATTTTGACAATTTCCAACAGTTTACACAAAGTTTTATTGCAAATATTAAGTTTTACAAACTTTTGAAAAATATTGGAATTTCAATGCAAAAGCTAGCATTTCAAGCTAGTTTTTCAACGTTAAACACGGTAATTTCAAATTTGAATATGCTGTGTGAAATCATTAGAAAACCAATAAAATTATTGAAAATCGATATGGTATCGATCAGAAAATGTTGATTTTGACAATTTCCAACAGTTTACACAAAGTTTTATTGCAAATATTAAGTTTTACAAACTTTTGAAAAATATTGGAATTTCAATGCAAAAGCTAGCATTTCAAGCTAGTTTTTCAACGTTAAACACGGTAATTTCAAATTTGAATATGCAGTGTGAAATCATTAGAAAACCAATAAAATTATTGAAAATCGATATGGTATCGATCAGAAAATGTTGATTTTGACAATTTCCAACAGTTTACACAAAGTTTTATTGCAAATATTAAGTTTTACAAACTTTTGAAAAATATTGGAATTTCAATGCAAAAGCTAGCATTTCAAGCTAGTTTTTCAACGTTAAACACGGTAATTTCAAATTTGAATATGCTGTGTGAAATCATTAGAAAACCAATAAAATTATTGAAAATCGATATGGTATCGATCAGAAAATGTTGATTTTGACAATTTCCAACAGTTTACACAAAGTTTTATTGCAAATATTAAGTTTTACAAACTTTTGAAAAATATTGGAATTTCAATGCAAAAGCTAGCATTTCAAGCTAGTTTTTCAACGTTAAACACGGTAATTTCAAATTTGAATATGCTGTGTGAAATCATTAGAAAACCAATAAAATTATTGAAAATCGATATGGTATCGATCAGAAAATGTTGATTTTGACAATTTCCAACAGTTTACACAAAGTTTTATTGCAAATATTAAGTTTTACAAACTTTTGAAAAATATTGGAATTTCAATGCAAAAGCTAGCATTTCAAGCTAGTTTTTCAACGTTAAACACGGTAATTTCAAATTTGAATATGCAGTGTGAAATCATTAGAAAACCAATAAAAATATTGAAAATCGATATGGTATCGATCAGAAAATGTTGATTTTGACAATTTCCAACAGTTTACACAAAGTTTTATTGCAAATATTAAGTTTTACAAACTTTTGAAAAATATTGGAATTTCAATGCAAAAGCTAGCATTTCAAGCTAGTTTTTCAACGTTAAACACGGTAATTTCAAATTTGAATATGCTGTGTGAAATCATTAGAAAACCAATAAAATTATTGAAAATCGATATGGTATCGATCAGAAAATGTTTATTTTGACAATTTCCAACAGTTTACACAAGGTTTTATTGCAAATATTAAGTTTTACAAACTTTTGAAAAATATTGGAATTTCAATGCAAAAGCTAGCATTTCAAGCTAGTTTTTCAACGTTAAACACGGTAATTTCAAATTTGAATATGCAGTGTGAAATCATTAGAAAACCAATAAAATTATTGAAAATCGATATGGTATCGATCAGAAAATGTTGATTTTGACAATTTCCAACAGTTTACACAAAGTTTTATTGCAAATATTAAGTTTTACAAACTTTTGAAAAATATTGGAATTTCAATGCAAAAGCTAGCATTTCAAGCTAGTTTTTCAACGTTAAACACGGTAATTTCAAATTTGAATATGCAGTGTGAAATCATTAGAAAACCAATAAAATTATTGAAAATCGATATGGTATCGATCTGAAAATGTTAATTTTGACAATTTCCAACAGTTTACACAAAGTTTTATTGCAAATATTAAGTTTTACAAACTTTTGAAAAATATTGGAATTTCAATGCAAAAGCTAGCATTTCAAGCTAGTTTTTCAACGTTAAACACGGTAATTTCAAATTTGAATATGCTGTGTGAAATCATTAGAAAACCAATAAAATTATTGAAAATCGATATGGTATCGATCAGAAAAGGTTGATTTTGACAATTTCCAACAGTTTACACAAAGTTTTATTGCAAATATTAAGTTTTACAAACTTTTGAAAAATATTGGAATTTCAATGCAAAAGCTAGCATTTCAAGCTAGTTTTTCAACGTTAAACACGGTAATTTCAAATTTGAATATGCAGTGTGAAATCATTAGAAAACCAATAAAATTATTGAAAATCGATATGGTATCGATCAGAAAATGTTGATTTTGACAATTTCCAACAGTTTACACAAAGTTTTATTGCAAATATTAAGTTTTACAAACTTTTGAAAAATATTGGAATTTCAATGCAAAAGCTAGCATTTCAAGCTAGTTTTTCAACGTTAAACACGGTAATTTCAAATTTGAATATGCAGTGTGAAATCATTAGAAAACCAATAAAATTATTGAAAATCGATATGGTATCGATCTGAAAATGTTGATTTTGACAATTTCCAACAGTTTACACAAAGTTTTATTGCAAATATTAAGTTTTACAAACTTTTGAAAAATATTGGAATTTCAATGCAAAAGCTAGCATTTCAAGCTAGTTTTTCAACGTTAAACACGGTAATTTCAAATTTGAATATGCTGTGTGAAATCATTAGAAAACCAATAAAATTATTGAAAATCGATATGGTATCGATCAGAAAATGTTGATTTTGACAATTTCCAACAGTTTACACAAAGTTTTATTGCAAATATTAAGTTTTACAAACTTTTGAAAAATATTGGAATTTCAATGCAAAAGCTAGCATTTCAAGCTAGTTTTTCAACGTTAAACACGGTAATTTCAAATTTGAATATGCAGTGTGAAATCATTAGAAAACCAATAAAATTATTGAAAATCGATATGGTATCGATCAGAAAATGTTGATTTTGACAATTTCCAACAGTTTACACAAAGTTTTATTGCAAATATTAAGTTTTACAAACTTTTGAAAAATATTGGAATTTCAATGCAAAAGCTAGCATTTCAAGCTAGTTTTTCAACGTTAAACACGGTAATTTCAAATTTGAATATGCTGTGTGAAATCATTAGAAAACCAATAAAATTATTGAAAATCGATATGGTATCGATCAGAAAATGTTGATTTTGACAATTTCCAACAGTTTACACAAAGTTTTATTGCAAATATTAAGTTTTACAAACTTTTGAAAAATATTGGAATTTCAATGCAAAAGCTAGCATTTCAAGCTAGTTTTTCAACGTTAAACACGGTAATTTCAAATTTGAATATGCTGTGTGAAATCATTAGAAAACCAATAAAATTATTGAAAATCGATATGGTATCGATCAGAAAATGTTGATTTTGACAATTTCCAACAGTTTACACAATATTTATTGCAAATATAAAGTTTTACAAACTTTTGAAAAATGTTGGAATTTCAATGCAAAAGCTAGCATTTCAAGCTAGTTTTTCAACGTTAAACACGGTAATTTCAAATTTGAATATGCTGTGTGAAATCATTAGAAAACCAATAAAATTATTGAAAATCGATATGGTATCGATCAGAAAATGTTGATTTTGACAATTTCCAACAGTTTACACAAAGTTTTATTGCAAATATTAAGTTTTACAAACTTTTGAAAAATATTGGAATTTCAATGCAAAAGCTAGCATTTCAAGCTAGTTTTTCAACGTTAAACACGGTAATTTCAAATTTGAATATGCAGTGTGAAATCATTAGAAAACCAATAAAATTATTGAAAATCGATATGGTATCGATCAGAAAATGTTGATTTTGACAATTTCCAACAGTTTACACAAAGTTTTATTGCAAATATTAAGTTTTACAAACTTTTGAAAAATATTGGAATTTCAATGCAAAAGCTAGCATTTCAAGCTAGTTTTTCAACGTTAAACACGGTAATTTCAAATTTGAATATGCAGTGTGAAATCATTAGAAAACCAATAAAATTATTGAAAATCGATATGGTATCGATCAGAAAATGTTGATTTTGACAATTTCCAACAGTTTACACAAAGTTTTATTGCAAATATTAAGTTTTACAAACTTTTGAAAAATATTGGAATTTCAATGCAAAAGCTAGCATTTCAAGCTAGTTTTTCAACGTTAAACACGGTAATTTCAAATTTGAATATGCAGTGTGAAATCATTAGAAAACCAATAAAATTATTGAAAATCGATATGGTATCGATCAGAAAATGTTGATTTTGACAATTTCCAACAGTTTACACAAAGTTTTATTGCAAATATTAAGTTTTACAAACTTTTGAAAAATATTGGAATTTCAATGCAAAAGCTAGCATTTCAAGCTAGTTTTTCAACGTTAAACACGGTAATTTCAAATTTGAATATGCTGTGTGAAATCATTAGAAAACCAATAAAATTATTGAAAATCGATATGGTATCGATCAGAAAATGTTGATTTTGACAATTTCCAACAGTTTACACAAGGTTTTATTGCAAATATTAAGTTTTACAAACTTTTGAAAAATATTGGAATTTCAATGCAAAAGCTAGCATTTCAAGCTAGTTTTTCAACGTTAAACACGGTAATTTCAAATTTGAATATGCAGTGTGAAATCATTAGAAAACCAATAAAATTATTGAAAATCGATATGGTATCGATCAGAAAATGTTGATTTTGACAATTTCCAACAGTTTACACAAAGTTTTATTGCAAATATTAAGTTTTACAAACTTTTGAAAAATATTGGAATTTCAATGCAAAAGCTAGCATTTCAAGCTAGTTTTTCAACGTTAAACACGGTAATTTCAAATTTGAATATGCAGTGTGAAATCATTAGAAAACCAATAAAATTATTGAAAATCGATATGGTATCGATCTGAAAATGTTGATTTTGACAATTTCCAACAGTTTACACAAAGTTTTATTGCAAATATTAAGTTTTACAAACTTTTGAAAAATATTGGAATTTCAATGCAAAAGCTAGCATTTCAAGCTAGTTTTTCAACGTTAAACACGGTAATTTCAAATTTGAATATGCTGTGTGAAATCATTAGAAAACCAATAAAATTATTGAAAATCGATATGGTATCGATCAGAAAATGTTGATTTTGACAATTTCCAACAGTTTACACAAAGTTTTATTGCAAATATTAAGTTTTACAAACTTTTGAAAAATATTGGAATTTCAATGCAAAAGCTAGCATTTCAAGCTAGTTTTTCAACGTTAAACACGGTAATTTCAAATTTGAATATGCAGTGTGAAATCATTAGAAAACCAATAAAATTATTGAAAATCGATATGGTATCGATCAGAAAATGTTGATTTTGACAATTTCCAACAGTTTACACTAAGTTTTATTGCAAATATTAAGTTTTACAAACTTTTGAAAAATATTGGAATTTCAATGCAAAAGCTAGCATTTCAAGCTAGTTTTTCAACGTTAAACACGGTAATTTCAAATTTGAATATGCAGTGTGAAATCATTAGAAAACCAATAAAATTATTGAAAATCGATATGGTATCGATCAGAAAATGTTGATTTTGACAATTTCCAACAGTTTACACAAAGTTTTATTGCAAATATTAAGTTTTACAAACTTTTGAAAAATATTGGAATTTCAATGCAAAAGCTAGCATTTCAAGCTAGTTTTTCAACGTTAAACACGGTAATTTCAAATTTGAATATGCAGTGTGAAATCATTAGAAAACCAATAAAATTATTGAAAATCGATATGGTATCGATCAGAAAATGTTGATTTTGACAATTTCCAACAGTTTACACAAAATTTTATTGCAAATATTAAGTTTTACAAACTTTTGAAAAATATTGGAATTTCAATGCAAAAGCTAGCATTTCAAGCTAGTTTTTCAACGTTAAACACGGTAATTTCAAATTTGAATATGCTGTGTGAAATCATTAGAAAACCAATAAAATTATTGAAAATCGATATGGTATCGATCAGAAAATGTTGATTTTGACAATTTCCAACAGTTTACACAAGGTTTTATTGCAAATATTAAGTTTTACAAACTTTTGAAAAATATTGGAATTTCAATGCAAAAGCTAGCATTTCAAGCTAGTTTTTCAACGTTAAACACGGTAATTTCAAATTTGAATATGCAGTGTGAAATCATTAGAAAACCAATAAAATTATTGAAAATCGATATGGTATCGATCAGAAAATGTTGATTTTGACAATTTCCAACAGTTTACACAAAGTTTTATTGCAAATATTAAGTTTTACAAACTTTTGAAAAATATTGGAATTTCAATGCAAAAGCTAGCATTTCAAGCTAGTTTTTCAACGTTAAACACGGTAATTTCAAATTTGAATATGCAGTGTGAAATCATTAGAAAACCAATAAAATTATTGAAAATCGATATGGTATCGATCTGAAAATGTTGATTTTGACAATTTCCAACAGTTTACACAAAGTTTTATTGCAAATATTAAGTTTTACAAACTTTTGAAAAATATTGGAATTTCAATGCAAAAGCTAGCATTTCAAGCTAGTTTTTCAACGTTAAACACGGTAATTTCAAATTTGAATATGCTGTGTGAAATCATTAGAAAACCAATAAAATTATTGAAAATCGATATGGTATCGATCAGAAAATGTTGATTTTGACAATTTCCAACAGTTTACACAAAGTTTTATTGCAAATATTAAGTTTTACAAACTTTTGAAAAATATTGGAATTTCAATGCAAAAGCTAGCATTTCAAGCTAGTTTTTCAACGTTAAACACGGTAATTTCAAATTTGAATATGCAGTGTGAAATCATTAGAAAACCAATAAAATTATTGAAAATCGATATGGTATCGATCAGAAAATGTTGATTTTGACAATTTCCAACAGTTTACACAAAGTTTTATTGCAAATATTAAGTTTTACAAACTTTTGAAAAATATTGGAATTTCAATGCAAAAGCTAGCATTTCAAGCTAGTTTTTCAACGTTAAACACGGTAATTTCAAATTTGAATATGCAGTGTGAAATCATTAGAAAACCAATAAAATTATTGAAAATCGATATGGTATCGATCAGAAAATGTTGATTTTGACAATTTCCAACAGTTTACACAAAGTTTTATTGCAAATATTAAGTTTTACAAACTTTTGAAAAATATTGGAATTTCAATGCAAAAGCTAGCATTTCAAGCTAGTTTTTCAACGTTAAACACGGTAATTTCCAAATTTGAATATGCAGTGTGAAATCATTAGAAAACCAATAAAATTATTGAAAATCGATATGGTATCGATCTGAAAATGTTGATTTTGACAATTTCCAACAGTTTACACAAAGTTTTATTGCAAATATTAAGTTTTACAAACTTTTGAAAAATATTGGAATTTCAATGCAAAAGCTAGCATTTCAAGCTAGTTTTTCAACGTTAAACACGGTAATTTCAAATTTGAATATGCTGTGTGAAATCATTAGAAAACCAATAAAATTATTGAAACTCGATATGGTATCGATCAGAAAATGTTGATTTTGACAATTTCCAACAGTTTACACAAAGTTTTATTGCAAATATTAAGTTTTACAAACTTTTGAAAAATATTGGAATTTCAATGCAAAAGCTAGCATTTCAAGCTAGTTTTTCAACGTTAAACACGGTAATTTCAAATTTGAATATGCAGTGTGAAATCATTAGAAAACCAATAAAATTATTGAAAATCGATATGGTATCGATCAGAAAATGTTGATTTTGACAATTTCCAACAGTTTACACAAAGTTTTATTGCAAATATTAAGTTTTACAAACTTTTGAAAAATATTGGAATTTCAATGCAAAAGCTAGCATTTCAAGCTAGTTTTTCAACGTTAAACACGGTAATTTCAAATTTGAATATGCTGTGTGAAATCATTAGAAAACCAATAAAATTATTGAAAATCGATATGGTATCGATCAGAAAATGTTGATTTTGACAATTTCCAACAGTTTACACAAGGTTTTATTGCAAATATTAAGTTTTACAAACTTTTGAAAAATATTAGAATTTCAATGCAAAAGCTAGCATTTCAAGCTAGTTTTTCAACGTTAAACACGGTAATTTCAAATTTGAATATGCAGTGTGAAATCATTAGAAAACCAATAAAATTATTGAAAATCGATATGGTATCGATCAGAAAATGTTGATTTTGACAATTTCCAACAGTTTACACAAAGTTTTATTGCAAATATTAAGTTTTACAAACTTTTGAAAAATATTGGAATTTCAATGCAAAAGCTAGCATTTCAAGCTAGTTTTTCAACGTTAAACACGGTAATTTCAAATTTGAATATGCAGTGTGAAATCATTAGAAAACCAATAAAATTATTGAAAATCGATATGGTATCGATCTGAAAATGTTGATTTTGACAATTTCCAACAGTTTACACAAAGTTTTATTGCAAATATTAAGTTTTACAAACTTTTGAAAAATATTGGAATTTCAATGCAAAAGCTAGCATTTCAAGCTAGTTTTTCAACGTTAAACACGGTAATTTCAAATTTGAATATGCTGTGTGAAATCATTAGAAAACCAATAAAAATCATTGAAAATCGATATGGTATCGATCTGAAAATGTTGATTTTGACAATTTCCAACAGTTTACACAAAGTTTTATTGCAAATATTAAGTTTTACAAACTTTTGAAAAATATTGGAATTTCAATGCAAAAGCTAGCATTTCAAGCTAGTTTTTCAACGTTAAACACGGTAATTTCAAATTTGAATATGCAGTGTGAAATCATTAGAAAACCAATAAAATTATTGAAAATCGATATGGTATCGATCAGAAAATGTTGATTTTGACAATTTCCAACAGTTTACACAAAGTTTTATTGCAAATATTAAGTTTTACAAACTTTTGAAAAATATTGGAATTTCAATGCAAAAGCTAGCATTTCAAGCTAGTTTTTCAACGTTAAACACGGTAATTTCAAATTTGAATATGCAGTGTGAAATCATTAGAAAACCAATAAAATTATTGAAAATCGATATGGTATCGATCAGAAAATGTTGATTTTGACAATTTCCAACAGTTTACACAAAGTTTTATTGCAAATATTAAGTTTTACAAACTTTTGAAAAATATTGGAATTTCAATGCAAAAGGTAGCATTTCAAGCTAGTTTTTCAACGTTAAACACGGTAATTTCAAATTTGAATATGCAGTGTGAAATCATTAGAAAACCAATAAAATTATTGAAAATCGATATGGTATCGATCTGAAAATGTTGATTTTGACAATTTCCAACAGTTTACACAAAGTTTTATTGCAAATATTAAGTTTTACAAACTTTTGAAAAATATTGGAATTTCAATGCAAAAGCTAGCATTTCAAGCTAGTTTTTCAACGTTAAACACGGTAATTTCAAATTTGAATATGCTGTGTGAAATCATTAGAAAACCAATAAAATTATTGAAAATCGATATGGTATCGATCAGAAAATGTTGATTTTGACAATTTCCAACAGTTTACACAAAGTTTTATTGCAAATATTAAGTTTTACAAACTTTTGAAAAATATTGGAATTTCAATGCAAAAGCTAGCATTTCAAGCTAGTTTTTCAACGTTAAACACGGTAATTTCAAATTTGAATATGCAGTGTGAAATCATTAGAAAACCAATAAAATTATTGAAAATCGATATGGTATCGATCAGAAAATGTTGATTTTGACAATTTCCAACAGTTTACACAAAGTTTTATTGCAAATATTAAGTTTTACAAACTTTTGAAAAATATTGGAATTTCAATGCAAAAGCTAGCATTTCAAGCTAGTTTTTCAACGTTAAACACGGTAATTTCAAATTTGAATATGCTGTGTGAAATCATTAGAAAACCAATAAAATTATTGAAAATCGATATGGTATCGATCAGAAAATGTTGATTTTGACAATTTCCAACAGTTTACACAAAGTTTTATTGCAAATATTAAGTTTTACAAACTTTTAAAAAATATTGGAATTTCAATGCAAAAGCTAGCATTTCAAGCTAGTTTTTCAACGTTAAACACGGTAATTTCAAATTTGAATATGCAGTGTGAAATCATTAGAAAACCAATAAAATTATTGAAAATCGATATGGTATCGATCAGAAAATGTTGATTTTGACAATTTCCAACAGTTTACACAAAGTTTTATTGCAAATATTAAGTTTTACAAACTTTTGAAAAATATTGGAATTTCAATGCAAAAGCTAGCATTTCAAGCTAGTTTTTCAACGTTAAACACGGTAATTTCAAATTTGAATATGCTGTGTGAAATCATTAGAAAACCAATAAAATTATTGAAAATCGATATGGTATCGATCAGAAAATGTTGATTTTGACAATTTCCAACAGTTTACACAAAGTTTTATTGCAAATATTAAGTTTTACAAACTTTTGAAAAATATTGGAATTTCAATGCAAAAGCTAGCATTTGAAGCTAGTTTTTCAACGTTAAACACGGTAATTTCAAATTTGAATAGGCTGTGTGAAATCATTAGAAAACCAATAAAATTATTGAAAATCGATATGGTATCGATCAGAAAATGTTGATTTTGACAATTTCCAACAGTTTACACAAAGTTTTATAGCAAATATTAAGTTTTACAAACTTTTGAAAAATATTGGAATTTCAATGCAAAAGCTAGCATTTCAAGCTAGTTTTTCAAAGTTAAACACGGTAATTTCAAATTTGAATATGCTGTGTGAAATCATTAGAAAACCAATAAAATTATTGAAAATCGATATGGTATCGATCAGAAAATGTTGATTTTGACAATTTCCAACAGTTTACACAAAGTTTTATTGCAAATATTAAGTTTTACAAACTTTTGAAAAATATTGGAATTTCAATGCAAAAGCTAGCATTTCAAGCTAGTTTTTCAACGTTAAACACGGTAATTTCAAATTTGAATATGCAGTGTGAAATCATTAGAAAACCAATAAAATTATTGAAAAACGATATGGAATCGATCAGAAAATGTTGATTTTGACAATTTCCAACAGTTTACACAAAGTTTTATTGCAAATATTAAGTTTTACAAACTTTTGAAAAATATTGGAATTTCAATGCAAAAGCTAGCATTTCAAGCTAGTTTTTCAACGTTAAACACGGTAATTTCAAATTTGAATATCCTGTGTGAAATCATTAGAAAACCAATAAAATTATTGAAAATCGATATGGTATCGATCAGAAAATGTTGATTTTGACAATTTCCAACAGTTTACACAAAGTTTTATTGCAAATATTAAGTTTTACAAACTTTTGAAAAATATTGGAATTTCAATGCAAAAGCAAGCATTTCAAGCTAGTTTTTCAACGTTAAACACGGTAATTTCAAATTTGAATATGCTGTGTGAAATCATTAGAAAACCAATAAAATTATTGAAAATCGATATGGTATCGATCAGAAAATGTTGATTTTGACAATTTCCAACAGTTTACACAAAGTTTTATTGCAAATATTAAGTTTTACAAACTTTTGAAAAATATTGGAATTTCAATGCAAAAGCAAGCATTTCAAGCTAGTTTTTCAACGTTAAACACGGTAATTTCAAATTTGAATATGCAGTATGAAATCATTAGAAAACCAATAAAATTATTGAAAATCGATATGGTATCGATCAGAAAATGTTGATTTTGACAATTTCCAACAGTTTACACAAAGTTTTATTGCAAATATTAAGTTTTACAAACTTTTGAAAAATATTGGAATTTCAATGCAAAAGCAAGCATTTCAAGCTAGTTTTTCAACGTTAAACACGGTAATTTCAAATTTGAATATGCTGTGTGAAATCATTAGAAAACCAATAAAATTATTGAAAATCGATATGGTATCGATCAGAAAATGTTGATTTTGACAATTTCCAACAGTTTACACAAAGTTTTATTGCAAATATTAAGTTTTACAAACTTTTGAAAAATATTGGAATTTCAATGCAAAAGCAAGCATTTCAAGCTAGTTTTTCAACGTTAAACACGGTAATTTCAAATTTGAATATGCAGTATGAAATCATTAGAAAACCAATAAAATTATTGAAAATCGATATGGTATCGATCAGAAAATGTTGATTTTGACAATTTCCAACAGTTTACACAAAGTTTTATTGCAAATATTAAGTTTTACAAACTTTTGAAAAATATTGGAATTTCAATGCAAAAGCTAGCATTTCAAGCTAGTTTTTCAACGTTAAACACGGTAATTTCAAATTTGAATATGCAGTGTGAAATCATTAGAAAACCAATAAAATTATTGAAAAACGATATGGAATCGATCAGAAAATGTTGATTTTGACAATTTCCAACAGTTTACACAAAGTTTTATTGCAAATATTAAGTTTTACAAACTTTTGAAAAATATTGGAATTTCAATGCAAAAGCTAGCATTTCAAGCTAGTTTTTCAACGTTAAACACGGTAATTTCAAATTTGAATATCCTGTGTGAAATCATTAGAAAACCAATAAAATTATTGAAAATCGATATGGTATCGATCAGAAAATGTTGATTTTGACAATTTCCAACAGTTTACACAAAGTTTTATTGCAAATATTAAGTTTTACAAACTTTTGAAAAATATTGGAATTTCAATGCAAAAGCAAGCATTTCAAGCTAGTTTTTCAACGTTAAACACGGTAATTTCAAATTTGAATATGCTGTGTGAAATCATTAGAAAACCAATAAAATTATTGAAAATCGATATGGTATCGATCAGAAAATGTTGATTTTGACAATTTCCAACAGTTTACACAAAGTTTTATTGCAAATATTAAGTTTTACAAACTTTTGAAAAATATTGGAATTTCAATGCAAAAGCAAGCATTTCAAGCTAGTTTTTCAACGTTAAACACGGTAATTTCAAATTTGAATATGCAGTATGAAATCATTAGAAAACCAATAAAATTATTGAAAATCGATATGGTATCGATCAGAAAATGTTGATTTTGACAATTTCCAACAGTTTACACAAAGTTTTATTGCAAATATTAAGTTTTACAAACTTTTGAAAAATATTGGAATTTCAATGCAAAAGCTAGCATTTCAAGCTAGTTTTTCAACGTTAAACACGGTAATTTCAAATTTGAATATGCTGTGTGAAATCATTAGAAAACCAATAAAATTATTGAAAATCGATATGGTATCGATCAGAAAATGTTGATTTTGACAATTTCCAACAGTTTACACAAAGTTTTATTGCAAATATAATGTTTTACAAACTTTTGAAAAATATTGGAATTTCAATGCAAAAGCTAGCATTTCAAGCTAGTTTTTCAACGTTAAACACGGTAATTTCAAATTTGAATATGCTGTGTGAAATCATTAGAAAACCAATAAAATTATTGAAAATCGATATGGTATCGATCAGAAAATGTTGATTTTGACAATTTCCAACAGTTTACACAAAGTTTTATTGCAAATATTAAGTTTTACAAACTTTTGAAAAATATTGGAATTTCAATGCAAAAGCTAGCATTTCAAGCTAGTTTTTCAACGTTAAACACGGTAATTTCAAATTTGAATATGCAGTGTGAAATCATTAGAAAACCAATAAAATTATTGAAAATCGATATGGTATCGATCAGAAAATGTTGATTTTCACAATTTCCAACAGTTTACACAAAGTTTTATTGCAAATATTAAGTTTTACAAACTTTTGAAAAATATTGGAATTTCAATGCAAAAGCTAGCATTTCAAGCTAGTTTTTCAACGTTAAACACGGTAATTTCAAATTTGAATATGCAGTGTGAAATCATTAGATAACCAATAAAATTATTGAAAATCGATATGGTATCGATCAGAAAATGTTGATTTTGACAATTTCCAACAGTTTACACAAAGTTTTATTGCAAATATTAAGTTTTACAAACTTTTGAAAAATATTGGAATTTCAATGCAAAAGCTAGCATTTCAAGCTAGTTTTTCAACGTTAAACACGGTAATTTCAAATTTGAATATGCAGTGTGAAATCATTAGAAAACCAATAAAATTATTGAAAATCGATATGGTATCGATCTGAAAATGTTGATTTTGACAATTTCCAACAGTTTACACAAAGTTTTATTGCAAATATTAAGTTTTACAAACTTTTGAAAAATATTGGAATTTCAATGCAAAAGCTAGCATTTCAAGCTAGTTTTTCAACGTTAAACACGGTAATTTCAAATTTGAATATGCTGTGTGAAATCATTAGAAAACCAATAAAATTATTGAAAATCGATATGGTATCGATCAGAAAATGTTGATTTTGACAATTTCCAACAGTTTACACAAAGTTTTATTGCAAATATTAAGTTTTACAAACTTTTGAAAAATATTGGAATTTCAATGCAAAAGCTAGCATTTCAAGCTAGTTTTTCAACGTTAAACACGGTAATTTCAAATTTGAATATGCTGTGTGAAATCATTAGAAAACCAATAAAATTATTGAAAATCGATATGGTATCGATCAGAAAATGTTGATTTTGACAATTTCCAACAGTTTACACAAAGTTTTATTGCAAATATTAAGTTTTACAAACTTTTGAAAAATATTGGAATTTCAATGCAAAAGCTAGCATTTCAAGCTAGTTTTTCAACGTTAAACACGGTAATTTCAAATTTGAATATGCTGTGTGAAATCATTAGAAAACCAATAAAATTATTGAAAATCGATATGGTATCGATCAGAAAATGTTGATTTTGACAATTTCCAACAGTTTACACAAAGTTTTATTGCAAATATTAAGTTTTACAAACTTTTGAAAAATATTGGAATTTCAATGCAAAAGCTAGCATTTCAAGCTAGTTTTTCAACGTTAAACACGGTAATTTCAAATTTGAATATGCAGTGTGAAATCATTAGAAAACCAATAAAATTATTGAAAATCGATATGGTATCGATCAGAAAATGTTGATTTTCACAATTTCCAACAGTTTACACAAAGTTTTATTGCAAATATTAAGTTTTACAAACTTTTGAAAAATATTGGAATTTCAATGCAAAAGCTAGCATTTCAAGCTAGTTTTTCAACGTTAAACACGGTAATTTCAAATTTGAATATGCAGTGTGAAATCATTAGATAACCAATAAAATTATTGAAAATCGATATGGTATCGATCAGAAAATGTTGATTTTGACAATTTCCAACAGTTTACACAAAGTTTTATTGCAAATATTAAGTTTTACAAACTTTTGAAAAATATTGGAATTTCAATGCAAAAGCTAGCATTTCAAGCTAGTTTTTCAACGTTAAACACGGTAATTTCAAATTTGAATATGCTGTGTGAAATCATTAGAAAACCAATAAAATTATTGAAAATCGATATGGTATCGATCAGAAAATGTTGATTTTGACAATTTCCAACAGTTTACACAAAGTTTTATTGCAAATATTAAGTTTTACAAACTTTTGAAAAATATTGGAATTTCAATGCAAAAGCTAGCATTTCAAGCTAGTTTTTCAACGTTAAACACGGTAATTTCAAATTTGAATATGCTGTGTGAAATCATTAGAAAACCAATAAAATTATTGAAAATCGATATGGTATCGATCAGAAAATGTTGATTTTGACAATTTCCAACAGTTTACACAAAGTTTTATTGCAAATATTAAGTTTTACAAACTTTTGAAAAATATTGGAATTTCAATGCAAAAGCTAGCATTTCAAGCTAGTTTTTCAACGTTAAACACGGTAATTTCAAATTTGAATATGCAGTGTGAAATCATTAGAAAACCAATAAAATTATTGAAAATCGATATGGTATCGATCAGAAAATGTTGATTTTCACAATTTCCAACAGTTTACACAAAGTTTTATTGCAAATATTAAGTTTTACAAACTTTTGAAAAATATTGGAATTTCAATGCAAAAGCTAGCATTTCAAGCTAGTTTTTCAACGTTAAACACGGTAATTTCAAATTTGAATATGCAGTGTGAAATCATTAGATAACCAATAAAATTATTGAAAATCGATATGGTATCGATCAGAAAATGTTGATTTTGACAATTTCCAACAGTTTACACAAAGTTTTATTGCAAATATTAAGTTTTACAAACTTTTGAAAAATATTGGAATTTCAATGCAAAAGCTAGCATTTCAAGCTAGTTTTTCAACGTTAAACACGGTAATTTCAAATTTGAATATGCAGTGTGAAATCATTAGAAAACCAATAAAATTATTGAAAATCGATATGGTATCGATCTGAAAATGTTGATTTTGACAATTTCCAACAGTTTACACAAAGTTTTATTGCAAATATTAAGTTTTACAAACTTTTGAAAAATATTGGAATTTCAATGCAAAAGCTAGCATTTCAAGCTAGTTTTTCAACGTTAAACACGGTAATTTCAAATTTGAATATGCTGTGTGAAATCATTAGAAAACCAATAAAATTATTGAAAATCGATATGGTATCGATCAGAAAATGTTGATTTTGACAATTTCCAACAGTTTACACAAAGTTTTATTGCAAATATTAAGTTTTACAAACTTTTGAAAAATATTGGAATTTCAATGCAAAAGCTAGCATTTCAAGCTAGTTTTTCAACGTTAAACACGGTAATTTCAAATTTGAATATGCAGTGTGAAATCATTAGAAAACCAATAAAATTATTGAAAATCGATATGGTATCGATCAGAAAATGTTGATTTTCACAATTTCCAACAGTTTACACAAAGTTTTATTGCAAATATTAAGTTTTACAAACTTTTGAAAAATATTGGAATTTCAATGCAAAAGCTAGCATTTCAAGCTAGTTTTTCAACGTTAAACACGGTAATTTCAAATTTGAATATGCAGTGTGAAATCATTAGATAACCAATAAAATTATTGAAAATCGATATGGTATCGATCAGAAAATGTTGATTTTGACAATTTCCAACAGTTTACACAAAGTTTTATTGCAAATATTAAGTTTTACAAACTTTTGAAAAATATTGGAATTTCAATGCAAAAGCTAGCATTTCAAGCTAGTTTTTCAACGTTAAACACGGTAATTTCAAATTTGAATATGCAGTGTGAAATCATTAGAAAACCAATAAAATTATTGAAAATCGATATGGTATCGATCTGAAAATGTTGATTTTGACAATTTCCAACAGTTTACTCAAAGTTTTATTGCAAATATTAAGTTTTACAAACTTTTGAAAAATATTGGAATTTCAATGCAAAAGCTAGCATTTCAAGCTAGTTTTTCAACGTTAAACACGGTAATTTCAAATTTGAATATGCAGTGTGAAATCATTAGAAAACCAATAAAATTATTGAAAATCGATATGGTATCGATCAGAAAATGTTGATTTTCACAATTTCCAACAGTTTACACAAAGTTTTATTGCAAATATTAAGTTTTACAAACTTTTGAAAAATATTGGAATTTCAATGCAAAAGCTAGCATTTCAAGCTAGTTTTTCAACGTTAAACACGGTAATTTCAAATTTGAATATGCAGTGTGAAATCATTAGAAAACCAATAAAATTATTGAAAATCGATATGGTATCGATCTGAAAATGTTGATTTTGACAATTTCCAACAGTTTACACAAAGTTTTATTGCAAATATTAAGTTTTACAAACTTTTGAAAAATATTGGAATTTCAATGCAAAAGCTAGCATTTCAAGCTAGTTTTTCAACGTTAAACACGGTAATTTCAAATTTGAATATGCAGTGTGAAATCATTAGAAAACCAATAAAATTATTGAAAATCGATATGGTATCGATCAGAAAATGTTGATTTTCACAATTTCCAACAGTTTACACAAAGTTTTATTGCAAATATTAAGTTTTACAAACTTTTTAAAAATATTGGAATTTCAATGCAAAAGCTAGCATTTCAAGCTAGTTTTTCAACGTTAAACACGGTAATTTCAAATTTGAATATGCTGTGTGAAATCATTAGAAAACCAATAAAATTATTGAAAATCGATATGGTATCGATCAGAAAATGTTGATTTTGACAATTTCCAACAGTTTACACAAAGTTTTATTGCAAATATTAAGTTTTACAAACTTTTGAAAAATATTGGAATTTCAATGCAAAAGCTAGCATTTCAAGCTAGTTTTTCAACGTTAAACACGGTAATTTCAAATTTGAATATGCTGTGTGAAATCATTAGAAAACCAATAAAATTATTGAAAATCGATATGGTATCGATCAGAAAATGTTGATTTTGACAATTTCCAACAGTTTACACAAAGTTTTATTGCAAATATTAAGTTTTACAAACTTTTGAAAAATATTGGAATTTCAATGCAAAAGCTAGCATTTCAAGCTAGTTTTTCAACGTTAAACACGGTAATTTCAAATTTGAATATGCAGTGTGAAATCATTAGAAAACCAATAAAATTATTGAAAATCGATATGGTATCGATCAGAAAATGTTGATTTTCACAATTTCCAACAGTTTACACAAAGTTTTATTGCAAATATTAAGTTTTACAAACTTTTGAAAAATATTGGAATTTCAATGCAAAAGCTAGCATTTCAAGCTAGTTTTTCAACGTTAAACACGGTAATTTCAAATTTGAATATGCAGTGTGAAATCATTAGATAACCAATAAAATTATTGAAAATCGATATGGTATCGATCAGAAAATGTTGATTTTGACAATTTCCAACAGTTTACACAAAGTTTTATTGCAAATATTAAGTTTTACAAACTTTTGAAAAATATTGGAATTTCAATGCAAAAGCTAGCATTTCAAGCTAGTTTTTCAACGTTAAACACGGTAATTTCAAATTTGAATATGCAGTGTGAAATCATTAGAAAACCAATAAAATTATTGAAAATCGATATGGTATCGATCTGAAAATGTTGATTTTGACAATTTCCAACAGTTTACTCAAAGTTTTATTGCAAATATTAAGTTTTACAAACTTTTGAAAAATATTGGAATTTCAATGCAAAAGCTAGCATTTCAAGCTAGTTTTTCAACGTTAAACACGGTAATTTCAAATTTGAATATGCAGTGTGAAATCATTAGAAAACCAATAAAATTATTGAAAATCGATATGGTATCGATCAGAAAATGTTGATTTTCACAATTTCCAACAGTTTACACAAAGTTTTATTGCAAATATTAAGTTTTACAAACTTTTGAAAAATATTGGAATTTCAATGCAAAAGCTAGCATTTCAAGCTAGTTTTTCAACGTTAAACACGGTAATTTCAAATTTGAATATGCAGTGTGAAATCATTAGAAAACCAATAAAATTATTGAAAATCGATATGGTATCGATCTGAAAATGTTGATTTTGACAATTTCCAACAGTTTACACAAAGTTTTATTGCAAATATTAAGTTTTACAAACTTTTGAAAAATATTGGAATTTCAATGCAAAAGCTAGCATTTCAAGCTAGTTTTTCAACGTTAAACACGGTAATTTCAAATTTGAATATGCAGTGTGAAATCATTAGAAAACCAATAAAATTATTGAAAATCGATATGGTATCGATCAGAAAATGTTGATTTTCACAATTTCCAACAGTTTACACAAAGTTTTATTGCAAATATTAAGTTTTACAAACTTTTTAAAAATATTGGAATTTCAATGCAAAAGCTAGCATTTCAAGCTAGTTTTTCAACGTTAAACACGGTAATTTCAAATTTGAATATGCTGTGTGAAATCATTAGAAAACCAATAAAATTATTGAAAATCGATATGGTATCGATCAGAAAATGTTGATTTTGACAATTTCCAACAGTTTACACAAAGTTTTATTGCAAATATTAAGTTTTACAAACTTTTGAAAAATATTGGAATTTCAATGCAAAAGCTAGCATTTCAAGCTAGTTTTTCAACGTTAAACACGGTAATTTCAAATTTGAATATGCTGTGTGAAATCATTAGAAAACCAATAAAATTATTGAAAATCGATATGGTATCGATCAGAAAATGTTGATTTTGACAATTTCCAACAGTTTACACAAAGTTTTATTGCAAATATTAAGTTTTACAAACTTTTGAAAAATATTGGAATTTCAATGCAAAAGCTAGCATTTCAAGCTAGTTTTTCAACGTTAAACACGGTAATTTCAAATTTGAATATGCAGTGTGAAATCATTAGAAAACCAATAAAATTATTGAAAATCGATATGGTATCGATCAGAAAATGTTGATTTTCACAATTTCCAACAGTTTACACAAAGTTTTATTGCAAATATTAAGTTTTACAAACTTTTGAAAAATATTGGAATTTCAATGCAAAAGCTAGCATTTCAAGCTAGTTTTTCAACGTTAAACACGGTAATTTCAAATTTGAATATGCAGTGTGAAATCATTAGATAACCAATAAAATTATTGAAAATCGATATGGTATCGATCAGAAAATGTTGATTTTGACAATTTCCAACAGTTTACACAAAGTTTTATTGCAAATATTAAGTTTTACAAACTTTTGAAAAATATTGGAATTTCAATGCAAAAGCTAGCATTTCAAGCTAGTTTTTCAACGTTAAACACGGTAATTTCAAATTTGAATATGCAGTGTGAAATCATTAGAAAACCAATAAAATTATTGAAAATCGATATGGTATCGATCAGAAAATGTTGATTTTCACAATTTCCAACAGTTTACACAAAGTTTTATTGCAAATATTAAGTTTTACAAACTTTTGAAAAATATTGGAATTTCAATGCAAAAGCTAGCATTTCAAGCTAGTTTTTCAACGTTAAACACGGTAATTTCAAATTTGAATATGCAGTGTGAAATCATTAGATAACCAATAAAATTATTGAAAATCGATATGGTATCGATCAGAAAATGTTGATTTTGACAATTTCCAACAGTTTACACAAAGTTTTATTGCAAATATTAAGTTTTACAAACTTTTGAAAAATATTGGAATTTCAATGCAAAAGCTAGCATTTCAAGCTAGTTTTTCAACGTTAAACACGGTAATTTCAAATTTGAATATGCAGTGTGAAATCATTAGATAACCAATAAAATTATTGAAAATCGATATGGTATCGATCAGAAAATGTTGATTTTGACAATTTCCAACAGTTTACACAAAGTTTTATTGCAAATATTAAGTTTTACAAACTTTTGAAAAATATTGGAATTTCAATGCAAAAGCTAGCATTTCAAGCTAGTTTTTCAACGTTAAACACGGTAATTTCAAATTTGAATATGCAGTGTGAAATCATTAGAAAACCAATAAAATTATTGAAAATCGATATGGTATCGATCTGAAAATGTTGATTTTGACAATTTCCAACAGTTTACACAAAGTTTTATTGCAAATATTAAGTTTTACAAACTTTTGAAAAATATTGGAATTTCAATGCAAAAGCTAGCATTTCAAGCTAGTTTTTCAACGTTAAACACGGTAATTTCAAATTTGAATATGCTGTGTGAAATCATTAGAAAACCAATAAAATTATTGAAAATCGATATGGTATCGATCAGAAAATGTTGATTTTGACAATTTCCAACAGTTTACACAAAGTTTTATTGCAAATATTAAGTTTTACAAACTTTTGAAAAATATTGGAATTTCAATGCAAAAGCTAGCATTTCAAGCTAGTTTTTCAACGTTAAACACGGTAATTTCAAATTTGAATATGCAGTGTGAAATCATTAGAAAACCAATAAAATTATTGAAAATCGATATGGTATCGATCAGAAAATGTTGATTTTCACAATTTCCAACAGTTTACACAAAGTTTTATTGCAAATATTAAGTTTTACAAACTTTTGAAAAATATTGGAATTTCAATGCAAAAGCTAGCATTTCAAGCTAGTTTTTCAACGTTAAACACGGTAATTTCAAATTTGAATATGCAGTGTGAAATCATTAGATAACCAATAAAATTATTGAAAATCGATATGGTATCGATCAGAAAATGTTGATTTTGACAATTTCCAACAGTTTACACAAAGTTTTATTGCAAATATTAAGTTTTACAAACTTTTGAAAAATATTGGAATTTCAATGCAAAAGCTAGCATTTCAAGCTAGTTTTTCAACGTTAAACACGGTAATTTCAAATTTGAATATGCAGTGTGAAATCATTAGAAAACCAATAAAATTATTGAAAATCGATATGGTATCGATCTGAAAATGTTGATTTTGACAATTTCCAACAGTTTACACAAAGTTTTATTGCAAATATTAAGTTTTACAAACTTTTGAAAAATATTGGAATTTCAATGCAAAAGCTAGCATTTCAAGCTAGTTTTTCAACGTTAAACACGGTAATTTCAAATTTGAATATGCTGTGTGAAATCATTAGAAAACCAATAAAATTATTGAAAATCGATATGGTATCGATCAGAAAATGTTGATTTTGACAATTTCCAACAGTTTACACAAAGTTTTATTGCAAATATAAAGTTTTACAAACTTTTGAAAAATATTGGAATTTCAATGCAAAAGCTAGCATTTCAAGCTAGTTTTTCAACGTTAAACACGGTAATTTCAAATTTGAATATGCTGTGTGAAATCATTAGAAAACCAATAAAATTATTGAAAATCGATATGGAATCGATCAGAAAATGTTGATTTTGACAATTTCCAACAGTTTACACAAAGTTTTATTGCAAATATTAAGTTTTACAAACTTTTGAAAAATATTGGAATTTCAATGCAAAAGCTAGCATTTCAAGCTAGTTTTTCAACGTTAAACACGGTAATTTCAAATTTGAATATGCAGTGTGAAATCATTAGAAAACCAATAAAATTATTGAAAATCGATATGGTAACGATCTGAAAATGTTGATTTTGACAATTTCCAACAGTTTACACAAAGTTTTATTGCAAATATTAAGTTTTACAAACTTTTGAAAAATATTGGAATTTCAATGCAAAAGCTAGCATTTCAAGCTAGTTTTTCAACGTTAAACACGGTAATTTCAAATTTGAATATGCAGTGTGAAATCATTAGAAAACCAATAAAATTATTGAAAATCGATATGGTATCGATCTGAAAATGTTGATTTTGACAATTTCCAACAGTTTACACAAAGTTTTATTGCAAATATTAAGTTTTACAAACTTTTGAAAAATATTGGAATTTCAATGCAAAAGCTAGCATTTCAAGCTAGTTTTTCAACGTTAAACACGGTAATTTCAAATTTGAATATGCTGTGTGAAATCATTAGAAAACCAATAAAATTATTGAAAATCGATATGGTATCGATCAGAAAATGTTGATTTTGACAATTTCCAACAGTTTACACAAAGTTTTATTGCAAATATTAAGTTTTACAAACTTTTGAAAAATATTGGAATTTCAATGCAAAAGCTAGCATTTCAAGCTAGTTTTTCAACGTTAAACACGGTAATTTCAAATTTGAATATGCTGTGTGAAATCATTAGAAAACCAATAAAATTATTGAAAATCGATATGGTATCGATCAGAAAATGTTGATTTTGACAATTTCCAACAGTTTACACAAAGTTTTATTGCAAATATTAAGTTTTACAAACTTTTGAAAAATATTGGAATTTCAATGCAAAAGCTAGCATTTCAAGCTAGTTTTTCAACGTTAAACACGGTAATTTCAAATTTGAATATGCTGTGTGAAATCATTAGAAAACCAATAAAATTATTGAAAATCGATATGGTATCGATCAGAAAATGTTGATTTTGACAATTTCCAACAGTTTACACAAAGTTTTATTGCAAATATTAAGTTTTACAAACTTTTGAAAAATATTGGAATTTCAATGCAAAAGCTAGCATTTCAAGCTAGTTTTTCAACGTTAAACACGGTAATTTCAAATTTGAATATGCAGTGTGAAATCATTAGAAAACCAATAAAATTATTGAAAATCGATATGGTATCGATCAGAAAATGTTGATTTTCACAATTTCCAACAGTTTACACAAAGTTTTATTGCAAATATTAAGTTTTACAAACTTTTGAAAAATATTGGAATTTCAATGCAAAAGCTAGCATTTCAAGCTAGTTTTTCAACGTTAAACACGGTAATTTCAAATTTGAATATGCAGTGTGAAATCATTAGATAACCAATAAAATTATTGAAAATCGATATGGTATCGATCAGAAAATGTTGATTTTGACAATTTCCAACAGTTTACACAAAGTTTTATTGCAAATATTAAGTTTTACAAACTTTTGAAAAATATTGGAATTTCAATGCAAAAGCTAGCATTTCAAGCTAGTTTTTCAACGTTAAACACGGTAATTTCAAATTTGAATATGCTGTGTGAAATCATTAGAAAACCAATAAAATTATTGAAAATCGATATGGTATCGATCAGAAAATGTTGATTTTGACAATTTCCAACAGTTTACACAAAGTTTTATTGCAAATATTAAGTTTTACAAACTTTTGAAAAATATTGGAATTTCAATGCAAAAGCTAGCATTTCAAGCTAGTTTTTCAACGTTAAACACGGTAATTTCAAATTTGAATATGCTGTGTGAAATCATTAGAAAACCAATAAAATTATTGAAAATCGATATGGTATCGATCAGAAAATGTTGATTTTGACAATTTCCAACAGTTTACACAAAGTTTTATTGCAAATATTAAGTTTTACAAACTTTTGAAAAATATTGGAATTTCAATGCAAAAGCTAGCATTTCAAGCTAGTTTTTCAACGTTAAACACGGTAATTTCAAATTTGAATATGCAGTGTGAAATCATTAGAAAACCAATAAAATTATTGAAAATCGATATGGTATCGATCAGAAAATGTTGATTTTCACAATTTCCAACAGTTTACACAAAGTTTTATTGCAAATATTAAGTTTTACAAACTTTTGAAAAATATTGGAATTTCAATGCAAAAGCTAGCATTTCAAGCTAGTTTTTCAACGTTAAACACGGTAATTTCAAATTTGAATATGCAGTGTGAAATCATTAGATAACCAATAAAATTATTGAAAATCGATATGGTATCGATCAGAAAATGTTGATTTTGACAATTTCCAACAGTTTACACAAAATTTTATTGCAAATATTAAGTTTTACAAACTTTTGAAAAATATTGGAATTTCAATGCAAAAGCTAGCATTTCAAGCTAGTTTTTCAACGTTAAACACGGTAATTTCAAATTTGAATATGCAGTGTGAAATCATTAGAAAACCAATAAAATTATTGAAAATCGATATGGTATCGATCTGAAAATGTTGATTTTGACAATTTCCAACAGTTTACACAAAGTTTTATTGCAAATATTAAGTTTTACAAACTTTTGAAAAATATTGGAATTTCAATGCAAAAGCTAGCATTTCAAGCTAGTTTTTCAACGTTAAACACGGTAATTTCAAATTTGAATATGCTGTGTGAAATCATTAGAAAACCAATAAAATTATTGAAAATCGATATGGTATCGATCAGAAAATGTTGATTTTGACAATTTCCAACAGTTTACACAAAGTTTTATTGCAAATATTAAGTTTTACAAACTTTTGAAAAATATTGGAATTTCAATGCAAAAGCTAGCATTTCAAGCTAGTTTTTCAACGTTAAACACGGTAATTTCAAATTTGAATATGCAGTGTGAAATCATTAGAAAACCAATAAAATTATTGAAAATCGATATGGTATCGATCAGAAAATGTTGATTTTGACAATTTCCAACAGTTTACACAAAGTTTTATTGCAAATATTAAGTTTTACAAACTTTTGAAAAATATTGGAATTTCAATGCAAAAGCTAGCATTTCAAGCTAGTTTTTCAACGTTAAACACGGTAATTTCAAATTTGAATATGCAGTGTGAAATCATTAGAAAACCAATAAAATTATTGAAAATCGATATGGTATCGATCAGAAAATGTTGATTTTGACAATTTCCAACAGTTTACACAAAGTTTTATTGCAAATATTAAGTTTTACAAACTTTTGAAAAATATTGGAATTTCAATGCAAAAGCTAGCATTTCAAGCTAGTTTTTCAACGTTAAACACGGTAATTTCAAATTTGAATATGCAGTGTGAAATCATTAGATAACCAATAAAATTATTGAAAATCGATATGGTATCGATCAGAAAATGTTGATTTTGACAATTTCCAACAGTTTACACAAAGTTTTATTGCAAATATTAAGTTTTACAAACTTTTGAAAAATATTGGAATTTCAATGCAAAAGCTAGCATTTCAAGCTAGTTTTTCAACGTTAAACACGGTAATTTCAAATTTGAATATGCAGTGTGAAATCATTAGAAAACCAATAAAATTATTGAAAATCGATATGGTATCGATCTGAAAATGTTGATTTTGACAATTTCCAACAGTTTACACAAAGTTTTATTGCAAATATTAAGTTTTACAAACTTTTGAAAAATATTGGAATTTCAATGCAAAAGCTAGCATTTCAAGCTAGTTTTTCAACGTTAAACACGGTAATTTCAAATTTGAATATGCTGTGTGAAATCATTAGAAAACCAATAAAATTATTGAAAATCGATATGGTATCGATCAGAAAATGTTGATTTTGACAATTTCCAACAGTTTACACAAAGTTTTATTGCAAATATTAAGTTTTACAAACTTTTGAAAAATATTGGAATTTCAATGCAAAAGCTAGCATTTCAAGCTAGTTTTTCAACGTTAAACACGGTAATTTCAAATTTGAATATGCAGTGTGAAATCATTAGAAAACCAATAAAATTATTGAAAATCGATATGGTATCGATCAGAAAATGTTGATTTTGACAATTTCCAACAGTTTACACAAAGTTTTATTGCAAATATTAAGTTTTACAAACTTTTGAAAAATATTGGAATTTCAATGCAAAAGCTAGCATTTCAAGCTAGTTTTTCAACGTTAAACACGGTAATTTCAAATTTGAATATGCAGTGTGAAATCATTAGAAAACCAATAAAATTATTGAAAATCGATATGGTATCGATCAGAAAATGTTGATTTTGACAATTTCCAACAGTTTACACAAAGTTTTATTGCAAATATTAAGTTTTACAAACTTTTGAAAAATATTGGAATTTCAATGCAAAAGCTAGCATTTCAAGCTAGTTTTTCAACGTTAAACACGGTAATTTCAAATTTGAATATGCAGTGTGAAATCATTAGATAACCAATAAAATTATTGAAAATCGATATGGTATCGATCAGAAAATGTTGATTTTGACAATTTCCAACAGTTTACACAAAGTTTTATTGCAAATATTAAGTTTTACAAACTTTTGAAAAATATTGGAATTTCAATGCAAAAGCTAGCATTTCAAGCTAGTTTTTCAACGTTAAACACGGTAATTTCAAATTTGAATATGCAGTGTGAAATCATTAGAAAACCAATAAAATTATTGAAAATCGATATGGTATCGATCTGAAAATGTTGATTTTGACAATTTCCAACAGTTTACACAAAGTTTTATTGCAAATATTAAGTTTTACAAACTTTTGAAAAATATTGGAATTTCAATGCAAAAGCTAGCATTTCAAGCTAGTTTTTCAACGTTAAACACGGTAATTTCAAATTTGAATATGCTGTGTGAAATCATTAGAAAACCAATAAAATTATTGAAAATCGATATGGTATCGATCAGAAAATGTTGATTTTGACAATTTCCAACAGTTTACACAAAGTTTTATTGCAAATATTAAGTTTTACAAACTTTTGAAAAATATTGGAATTTCAATGCAAAAGCTAGCATTTCAAGCTAGTTTTTCAACGTTAAACACGGTAATTTCAAATTTGAATATGCAGTGTGAAATCATTAGAAAACCAATAAAATTATTGAAAATCGATATGGTATCGATCAGAAAATGTTGATTTTGACAATTTCCAACAGTTTACACAAGGTTTTATTGCAAATATTAAGTTTTACAAACTTTTGAAAAATATTGGAATTTCAATGCAAAAGCTAGCATTTCAAGCTAGTTTTTCAACGTTAAACACGGTAATTTCAAATTTGAATATGCAGTGTGAAATCATTAGAAAACCAATAAAATTATTGAAAATCGATATGGTATCGATCAGAAAATGTTGATTTTGACAATTTCCAACAGTTTACACAAAGTTTTATTGCAAATATTAAGTTTTACAAACTTTTGAAAAATATTGGAATTTCAATGCAAAAAGCTAGCATTTCAAGCTAGTTTTTCAACGTTAAACACGGTAATTTCAAATTTGAATATGCAGTGTGAAATCATTAGAAAACCAATAAAATTATTGAAAATCGATATGGTATCGATCTGAAAATGTTAATTTTGACAATTTCCAACAGTTTACACAAAGTTTTATTGCAAATATTAAGTTTTACAAACATTTGAAAAATATTGGAATTTCAATGCAAAAGCTAGCATTTCAAGCTAGTTTTTCAACGTTAAACACGGTAATTTCAAATTTGAATATGCAGTGTGAAATCATTAGAAAACCAATAAAATTATTGAAAATCGATATGGTATCGATCAGAAAATGTTGATTTTGACAATTTCCAACAGTTTACACAAAGTTTTATTGCAAATATTAAGTTTTACAAACTTTTGAAAAATATTGGAATTTCAATGCAAAAGCTAGCATTTCAAGCTAGTTTTTCAATGTTAAACACGGTAATTTCAAATTTGAATATGCAGTGTGAAATCATTAGAAAACCAATAAAATTATTGAAAATCGATATGGTATCGATCAGAAAATGTTGATTTTGACAATTTCCAACAGTTTACACAAAGTTTTATTGCAAATATTAAGTTTTACAAACTTTTGAAAAATATTGGAATTTCAATGCAAAAGCTAGCATTTCAAGCTAGTTTTTCAACGTTAAACACGGTAATTTCAAATTTGAATATGCAGTGTGAAATCATTAGAAAACCAATAAAATTATTGAAAATCGATATGGTATCGATCTGAAAATGTTGATTTTGACAATTTCCAACAGTTTACACAAAGTTTTATTGCAAATATTAAGTTTTACAAACTTTTGAAAAATATTGGAATTTCAATGCAAAAGCTAGCATTTCAAGCTAGTTTTTCAACGTTAAACACGGTAATTTCAAATTTGAATATGCTGTGTGAAATCATTAGAAAACCAATAAAATTATTGAAAATCGATATGGTATCGATCAGAAAATGTTGATTTTGACAATTTCCAACAGTTTACACAAAGTTTTATTGCAAATATAAAGTTTTACAAACTTTTGAAAAATATTGGAATTTCAATGCAAAAGCTAGCATTTCAAGCTAGTTTTTCAACGTTAAACACGGTAATTTCAAATTTGAATATGCTGTGTGAAATCATTAGAAAACCAATAAAATTATTGAAAATCGATATGGAATCGATCAGAAAATGTTGATTTTGACAATTTCCAACAGTTTACACAAAGTTTTATTGCAAATATTAAGTTTTACAAACTTTTGAAAAATATTGGAATTTCAATGCAAAAGCTAGCATTTCAAGCTAGTTTTTCAACGTTAAACACGGTAATTTCAAATTTGAATATGCAGTGTGAAATCATTAGAAAACCAATAAAATTATTGAAAATCGATATGGTAACGATCTGAAAATGTTGATTTTGACAATTTCCAACAGTTTACACAAAGTTTTATTGCAAATATTAAGTTTTACAAACTTTTGAAAAATATTGGAATTTCAATGCAAAAGCTAGCATTTCAAGCTAGTTTTTCAACGTTAAACACGGTAATTTCAAATTTGAATATGCTGTGTGAAATCATTAGAAAACCAATAAAATTATTGAAAATCGATATGGTATCGATCAGAAAATGTTGATTTTGACAATTTCCAACAGTTTACACAAAGTTTTATTGCAAATATTAAGTTTTACAAACTTATGAAAAATATTGGAATTTCAATGCAAAAGCTAGCATTTCAAGCTAGTTTTTCAACGTTAAACACGGTAATTTCAAATTTGAATATGCAGTGTGAAATCATTAGAAAACCAATAAAATTATTGAAAATTGATATGGTATCGATCAGAAAATGTTGATTTTCACAATTTCCAACAGTTTACACAAAGTTTTATTGCAAATATTAAGTTTTACAAACTTTTGAAAAATATTGGAATTTCAATGCAAAAGCTAGCATTTCAAGCTAGTTTTTCAACGTTAAACACGGTAATTTCAAATTTGAATATGCAGTGTGAAATCATTAGATAACCAATAAAATTATTGAAAATCGATATGGTATCGATCAGAAAATGTTGATTTTGACAATTTCCAACAGTTTACACAAAGTTTTATTGCAAATATTAAGTTTTACAAACTTTTGAAAAATATTGGAATTTCAATGCAAAAGCTAGCATTTCAAGCTAGTTTTTCAACGTTTTAAACACGGTAATTTCAATTGAATATGCAGTGTGAAATCATTAGAAAACCAATAAAATTATTGAAAATCGATATGGTATCGATCTGAAAATGTTGATTTTGACAATTTCCAACAGTTTACACAAAGTTTTATTGCAAATATTAAGTTTTACAAACCTTTTGAAAAATATTGGAATTTCAATGCAAAAGCTAGCATTTCAAGCTAGTTTTCAACGTTAAACACGGTAATTTCAAATTTGAATATGCTGTGTGAAATCATTAGAAAACCAATAAAATTATTGAAAATCGATATGGTATCGATCAGAAAATGTTGATTTTGACAATTTCCAACAGTTTACACAAAGTTTTATTGCAAATATTAAGTTTTACAAACTTTTGAAAAATATTGGAATTTCAATGCAAAAGCTAGCATTTCAAGCTAGTTTTTCAACGTTAAACCACGGTAATTTCAAATTTGAATATGCAGTGTGAAATCATTAGAAAACCAATAAAATTATTGAAAATCGATATGGTATCGATCAGAAAATGTTGATTTTGACAATTTCCAACAGTTTACACAAAGTTTTATTGCAAATATTAAGTTTTACAAACTTTTGAAAAATATTGGAATTTCAATGCAAAGCTAGCATTTCAAGCTAGTTTTTCAACGTTAAACACGGTAATTTCAAATTTGAATATGCAGTGTGAAATCATTAGAAAACCAATAAAATTATTGAAAATCGATATGGTATCGATCAGAAAATGTTGATTTTGACAATTTCCAACAGTTTACACAAAGTTTTATTGCAAATATTAAGTTTTACAAACTTTTGAAAAATATTGGAATTTCAATGCAAAAGCTAGCATTTCAAGCTAGTTTTTCAACGTTAAACACGGTAATTTCAAATTTGAATATGCAGTGTGAAATCATTAGAAAACCAATAAAATTATTGAAAATCGATATGGTATCGATCAGAAAATGTTGATTTTGACAATTTCCAACAGTTTACACAAAGTTTTATTGCAAATATTAAGTTTTACAAACTTTTGAAAAATATTGGAATTTCAATGCAAAAGCTAGCATTTCAAGCTAGTTTTTCAACGTTAAACACGGTAATTTCAAATTTGAATATGCAGTGTGAAATCATTAGAAAACCAATAAAATTATTGAAAATCGATATGGTATCGATCTGAAAATGTTGATTTTGACAATTTCCAACAGTTTACACAAAGTTTTATTGCAAATATTAAGTTTTACAACTGTTGAAAAATATTGGAATTTCAATGCAAAAGCTAGCATTTCAAGCTAGTTTTTCAACGTTAAACACGGTAATTTCAAATTTGAATATGCTGTGTGAAATCATTAGAAACCAATAAAATTATTGAAAATCGATATGGTATCGATCAGAAAATGTTGATTTTGACAATTTCCAACAGTTTACACAAAGTTTTATTGCAAATATTAAGTTTTACAAACTTTTGAAAAATATTGGAATTTCAATGCAAAAGCTAGCATTTCAAGCTAGTTTTTCAACGTTAAACACGGTAATTTCAAATTTGAATATGCAGTGTGAAATCATTAGAAAACCAATAAAATTATTGAAAATCGATATGGTATCGATCAGAAAATGTTGATTTTGACAATTTCCAACAGTTTACACAAAGTTTTATTGCAAATATTAAGTTTTACAAACTTTTGAAAAATATTGGAATTTCAATGCAAAAGCTAGCATTTCAAGCTAGTTTTTCAACGTTAAACACGGTAATTTCAAATTTGAATATGCAGTGGTGAAATCATTAGAAAACCAATAAAAATTATTGAAAATCGATATGGTATCGATCAGAAAATGTTGATTTTGACAATTTCCAACAGTTTACACAAAGTTTATTGCAAATATTAAGTTTTACAAACTTTTGAAAAATATTGGAATTTCAATGCAAAAGCTAGCATTTCAAGCTAGTTTTTCAACGTTAAACACGGTAATTTCAAATTTGAATATGCAGTGTGAAATCATTAGAAAACCAATAAAATTATTGAAAATCGATATGGTATCGATCAGAAAATGTTGATTTTGACAATTTCCAACAGTTTACACAAAGTTTTATTGCAAATATTAAGTTTTACAAACTTTTGAAAAATATTGGAATTTCAATGCAAAAGCTAGCATTTCAAGCTAGTTTTTCAACGTTAAACACGGTAATTTCAAATTTGAATATGCAGTGTGAAATCATTAGAAAACCAATAAAATTATTGAAAATCGATATGGTATCGATCAGAAAATGTTGATTTTGACAATTTCCAACAGTTTACACAAAGTTTTATTGCAAATATTAAGTTTTACAAACTTTTGAAAAATATTGGAATTTCAATGCAAAAGCTAGCATTTCAAGCTAGTTTTTCAACGTTAAACACGGTAATTTCAAATTTGAATATGCTGTGTGAAATCATTAGAAAACCAATAAAATTATTGAAAATCGATATGGTATCGATCAGAAAATGTTGATTTTGACAATTTCCAACAGTTTACACAAAGTTTTATTGCAAATATTAAGTTTTACAAACTTTTGAAAAATATTGGAATTTCAATGCAAAAGCTAGCATTTCAAGCTAGTTTTTCAACGTTAAACACGGTAATTTCAAATTTGAATATGCAGTGTGAAATCATTAGAAAACCAATAAAATTATTGAAAATCGATATGGTATCGATCAGAAAATGTTGATTTTGACAATTTCCAACAGTTTACACAAAGTTTTATTGCAAATATTAAGTTTTACAAACTTTTGAAAAATATTGGAATTTCAATGCAAAAGCTAGCATTTCAAGCTAGTTTTTCAACGTTAAACACGGTAATTTCAAATTTGAATATGCAGTGTGAAATCATTAGAAAACCAATAAAATTATTGAAAATCGATATGGTATCGATCAGAAAATGTTGATTTTGACAATTTCCAACAGTTTACACAAAGTTTTATTGCAAATATTAAGTTTTACAAACTTTTGAAAAATATTGGAATTTCAATGCAAAAGCTAGCATTTCAAGCTAGTTTTTCAACGTTAAACACGGTAATTTCAAATTTGAATATGCAGTGTGAAATCATTAGAAAACCAATAAAATTATTGAAAATCGATATGGTATCGATCAGAAAATGTTGATTTTGACAATTTCCAACAGTTTACACAAAGTTTTATTGCAAATATTAAGTTTTACAAACTTTTGAAAAATATTGGAATTTCAATGCAAAAGCTAGCATTTCAAGCTAGTTTTTCAACGTTAAACACGGTAATTTCAAATTTGAATATGCAGTGTGAAATCATTAGAAAACCAATAAAATTATTGAAAATCGATATGGTATCGATCAGAAAATGTTGATTTTGACAATTTCCAACAGTTTACACAAAGTTTTATTGCAAATATTAAGTTTTACAAACTTTTGAAAAATATTGGAATTTCAATGCAAAAGCTAGCATTTCAAGCTAGTTTTTCAACGTTAAACACGGTAATTTCAAATTTGAATATGCTGTGTGAAATCATTAGAAAACCAATAAAATTATTGAAAATCGATATGGTATCGATCAGAAAATGTTGATTTTGACAATTTCCAACAGTTTACACAAAGTTTTATTGCAAATATTAAGTTTTACAAACTTTTGAAAAATATTGGAATTTCAATGCAAAAGCTAGCATTTCAAGCTAGTTTTTCAACGTTAAACACGGTAATTTCAAATTTGAATATGCAGTGTGAAATCATTAGAAAACCAATAAAATTATTGAAAATCGATATGGTATCGATCAGAAATGTTGATTTTGACAATTTCCAACAGTTTACACAAAGTTTTATTGCAAATATTAAGTTTTACAAACTTTTGAAAAATATTGGAATTTCAATGCAAAAGCTAGCATTTCAAGCTAGTTTTTCAACGTTAAACACGGTAATTTCAAATTTGAATATGCAGTGTGAAATCATTAGAAAACCAATAAAATTATTGAAAATCGATATGGTATCGATCAGAAAATGTTGATTTTGACAATTTCCAACAGTTTACACAAAGTTTTATTGCAAATATTAAGTTTTACAAACTTTTGAAAAATATTGGAATTTCAATGCAAAAGCTAGCATTTCAAGCTAGTTTTTCAACGTTAAACACGGTAATTTCAAATTTGAATATGCAGTGTGAAATCATTAGAAAACCAATAAAATTATTGAAAATCGATATGGTATCGATCAGAAAATGTTGATTTTGACAATTTCCAACAGTTTACACAAAGTTTTATTGCAAATATTAAGTTTTACAAACTTTTGAAAAATATTGGAATTTCAATGCAAAAGCTAGCATTTCAAGCTAGTTTTCAACGTTAAACACGGTAATTTCAAATTTGAATATGCAGTGTGAAATCATTAGAAAACCAATAAAATTATTGAAAATCGATATGGTATCGATCAGAAAATGTTGATTTTGACAATTTCCAACAGTTTACACAAAGTTTTATTGCAAATATTAAGTTTTACAAACTTTTGAAAAATATTGGAATTTCAATGCAAAAGCTAGCATTTCAAGCTAGTTTTTCAACGTTAAACACGGTAATTTCAAATTTGAATATGCAGTGTGAAATCATTAGAAAACCAATAAAATTATTGAAAATCGATATGGTATCGATCAGAAAATGTTGATTTTGACAATTTCCAACAGTTTACACAAAGTTTTATTGCAAATATTAAGTTTTACAAACTTTGAAAAATATTGGAATTTCAATGCAAAAGCTAGCATTTCAAGCTAGTTTTTCAACGTTAAACACGGTAATTTCAAATTTTGAATATGCAGTGTGAAATCATTAGAAAACCAATAAAATTATTGAAAATCGATATGGTATCGATCAGAAAATGTTGATTTTGACAATTTCCAACAGTTTACACAAAGTTTTATTGCAAATATTAAGTTTTACAAACTTTTGAAAAATATTGGAATTCAATGCAAAAGCTAGCATTTCAAGCTAGTTTTTCAACGTTAAACACGGTAATTTCAAATTTGAATATGCAGTGTGAAATCATTAGAAAACCAATAAAATTATTGAAAATCGATATGGTATCGATCAGAAAATGTTGATTTTGACAATTTCCAACAGTTTACACAAAGTTTTATTGCAAATATTAAGTTTTACAAACTTTTGAAAAATATTGGAATTTCAATGCAAAAGCTAGCATTTCAAGCTAGTTTTTCAACGTTAAACACGGTAATTTCAAATTTGAATATGCTGTGTGAAATCATTAGAAAACCAATAAAATTATTGAAAATCGATATGGTATCGATCAGAAAATGTTGATTTTGACAATTTCCAACAGTTTACACAAAGTTTTATTGCAAATATTAAGTTTTACAAACTTTTGAAAAATATTGGAATTTCAATGCAAAAGCTAGCATTTCAAGCTAGTTTTTCAACGTTAAACACGGTAATTTCAAATTTGAATATGCTGTGTGAAATCATTAGAAAACCAATAAAATTATTGAAAATCGATATGGTATCGATCAGAAAATGTTGATTTTGACAATTTCCAACAGTTTACACAAAGTTTTATTGCAAATATTAAGTTTTACAAACTTTTGAAAAATATTGGAATTTCAATGCAAAAGCTAGCATTTCAAGCTAGTTTTTCAACGTTAAACACGGTAATTTCAAATTTGAATATGCAGTGTGAAATCATTAGAAAACCAATAAAATTATTGAAAATCGATATGGTATCGATCAGAAAATGTTGATTTTGACAATTTCCAACAGTTTACACAAAGTTTTATTGCAAATATTAAGTTTTACAAACTTTTGAAAAATATTGGAATTTCAATGCAAAAGCTAGCATTTCAAGCTAGTTTTTCAACGTTAAACACGGTAATTTCAAATTTGAATATGCAGTGTGAAATCATTAGAAAACCAATAAAATTATTGAAAATCGATATGGTATCGATCAGAAAATGTTGATTTTGACAATTTCCAACAGTTTACACAAAGTTTTATTGCAAATATTAAGTTTTACAAACTTTTGAAAAATATTGGAATTTCAATGCAAAAGCTAGCATTTCAAGCTAGTTTTTCAACGTTAAACACGGTAATTTCAAATTTGAATATGCAGTGTGAAATCATTAGAAAACCAATAAAATTATTGAAAATCGATATGGTATCGATCAGAAAATGTTGATTTTGACAATTTCCAACAGTTTACACAAAGTTTTATTGCAAATATTAAGTTTTACAAACTTTTGAAAAATATTGGAATTTCAATGCAAAAGCTAGCATTTCAAGCTAGTTTTTCAACGTTAAACACGGTAATTTCAAATTTGAATATGCAGTGTGAAATCATTAGAAAACCAATAAAATTATTGAAAATCGATATGGTATCGATCAGAAAATGTTGATTTTGACAATTTCCAACAGTTTACACAAAGTTTTATTGCAAATATTAAGTTTTACAAACTTTTGAAAAATATTGGAATTTCAATGCAAAAGCTAGCATTTCAAGCTAGTTTTTCAACGTTAAACACGGTAATTTCAAATTTGAATATGCAGTGTGAAATCATTAGAAAACCAATAAAATTATTGAAAATCGATATGGTATCGATCAGAAAATGTTGATTTTGACAATTTCCAACAGTTTACACAAAGTTTTATTGCAAATATTAAGTTTTACAAACTTTTGAAAAATATTGGAATTTCAATGCAAAAGCTAGCATTTCAAGCTAGTTTTTCAACGTTAAACACGGTAATTTCAAATTTGAATATGCAGTGTGAAATCATTAGAAAACCAATAAAATTATTGAAAATCGATATGGTATCGATCAGAAAATGTTGATTTTGACAATTTCCAACAGTTTACACAAAGTTTTATTGCAAATATTAAGTTTTACAAACTTTTGAAAAATATTGGAATTTCAATGCAAAAGCTAGCATTTCAAGCTAGTTTTTCAACGTTAAACACGGTAATTTCAAATTTGAATATGCAGTGTGAAATCATTAGAAAACCAATAAAATTATTGAAAATCGATATGGTATCGATCAGAAAATGTTGATTTTGACAATTTCCAACAGTTTACACAAAGTTTTATTGCAAATATTAAGTTTTACAAACTTTTGAAAAATATTGGAATTTCAATGCAAAAGCTAGCATTTCAAGCTAGTTTTTCAACGTTAAACACGGTAATTTCAAATTTGAATATGCAGTGTGAAATCATTAGAAAACCAATAAAATTATTGAAAATCGATATGGTATCGATCAGAAAATGTTGATTTTGACAATTTCCAACAGTTTACACAAAGTTTTATTGCAAATATTAAGTTTTACAAACTTTTGAAAAATATTGGAATTTCAATGCAAAAGCTAGCATTTCAAGCTAGTTTTTCAACGTTAAACACGGTAATTTCAAATTTGAATATGCAGTGTGAAATCATTAGAAAACCAATAAAATTATTGAAAATCGATATGGTATCGATCAGAAAATGTTGATTTTGACAATTTCCAACAGTTTACACAAAGTTTTATTGCAAATATTAAGTTTTACAAACTTTTGAAAAATATTGGAATTTCAATGCAAAAGCTAGCATTTCAAGCTAGTTTTTCAACGTTAAACACGGTAATTTCAAATTTGAATATGCAGTGTGAAATCATTAGAAAACCAATAAAATTATTGAAAATCGATATGGTATCGATCAGAAAATGTTGATTTTGACAATTTCCAACAGTTTACACAAAGTTTTATTGCAAATATTAAGTTTTACAAACTTTTGAAAAATATTGGAATTTCAATGCAAAAGCTAGCATTTCAAGCTAGTTTTTCAACGTTAAACACGGTAATTTCAAATTTGAATATGCTGTGTGAAATCATTAGAAAACCAATAAAATTATTGAAAATCGATATGGTATCGATCAGAAAATGTTGATTTTGACAATTTCCAACAGTTTACACAAAGTTTTATTGCAAATATTAAGTTTTACAAACTTTTGAAAAATATTGGAATTTCAATGCAAAAGCTAGCATTTCAAGCTAGTTTTTCAACGTTAAACACGGTAATTTCAAATTTGAATATGCAGTGTGAAATCATTAGAAAACCAATAAAATTATTGAAAATCGATATGGTATCGATCAGAAAATGTTGATTTTGACAATTTCCAACAGTTTACACAAAGTTTTATTGCAAATATTAAGTTTTACAAACTTTTGAAAAATATTGGAATTTCAATGCAAAAGCTAGCATTTCAAGCTAGTTTTTCAACGTTAAACACGGTAATTTCAAATTTGAATATGCAGTGTGAAATCATTAGAAAACCAATAAAATTATTGAAAATCGATATGGTATCGATCAGAAAATGTTGATTTTGACAATTTCCAACAGTTTACACAAAGTTTTATTGCAAATATTAAGTTTTACAAACTTTTGAAAAATATTGGAATTTCAATGCAAAAGCTAGCATTTCAAGCTAGTTTTTCAACGTTAAACACGGTAATTTCAAATTTGAATATGCAGTGTGAAATCATTAGAAAACCAATAAAATTATTGAAAATCGATATGGTATCGATCAGAAAATGTTGATTTTGACAATTTCCAACAGTTTACACAAAGTTTTATTGCAAATATTAAGTTTTACAAACTTTTGAAAAATATTGGAATTTCAATGCAAAAGCTAGCATTTCAAGCTAGTTTTTCAACGTTAAACACGGTAATTTCAAATTTGAATATGCAGTGTGAAATCATTAGAAAACCAATAAAATTATTGAAAATCGATATGGTATCGATCAGAAAATGTTGATTTTGACAATTTCCAACAGTTTACACAAAGTTTTATTGCAAATATTAAGTTTTACAAACTTTTGAAAAATATTGGAATTTCAATGCAAAAGCTAGCATTTCAAGCTAGTTTTTCAACGTTAAACACGGTAATTTCAAATTTGAATATGCAGTGTGAAATCATTAGAAAACCAATAAAATTATTGAAAATCGATATGGTATCGATCAGAAAATGTTGATTTTGACAATTTCCAACAGTTTACACAAAGTTTTATTGCAAATATTAAGTTTTACAAACTTTTGAAAAATATTGGAATTTCAATGCAAAAGCTAGCATTTCAAGCTAGTTTTTCAACGTTAAACACGGTAATTTCAAATTTGAATATGCAGTGTGAAATCATTAGAAAACCAATAAAATTATTGAAAATCGATATGGTATCGATCAGAAAATGTTGATTTTGACAATTTCCAACAGTTTACACAAAGTTTTATTGCAAATATTAAGTTTTACAAACTTTTGAAAAATATTGGAATTTCAATGCAAAAGCTAGCATTTCAAGCTAGTTTTTCAACGTTAAACACGGTAATTTCAAATTTGAATATGCTGTGTGAAATCATTAGAAAACCAATAAAATTATTGAAAATCGATATGGTATCGATCAGAAAATGTTGATTTTGACAATTTCCAACAGTTTACACAAAGTTTTATTGCAAATATTAAGTTTTACAAACTTTTGAAAAATTTGGAATTTCAATGCAAAAGCTAGCATTTCAAGCTAGTTTTTCAACGTTAAACACGGTAATTTCAAATTTGAATATGCTGTGTGAAATCATTAGAAAACCAATAAAATTATTGAAAATCGATATGGTATCGATCAGAAAATGTTGATTTTGACAATTTCCAACAGTTTACACAAAGTTTTATTGCAAATATTAAGTTTTACAAACTTTTGAAAAATATTGGAATTTCAATGCAAAAGCTAGCATTTCAAGCTAGTTTTTCAACGTTAAACACGGTAATTTCAAATTTGAATATGCTGTGTGAAATCATTAGAAAACCAATAAAATTATTGAAAATCGATATGGTATCGATCAGAAAATGTTGATTTTGACAATTTCCAACAGTTTACACAAAGTTTTATTGCAAATATTAAGTTTTACAAACTTTTGAAAAATATTGGAATTTCAATGCAAAAGCTAGCATTTCAAGCTAGTTTTTCAACGTTAAACACGGTAATTTCAAATTTGAATATGCAGTGTGAAATCATTAGAAAACCAATAAAATTATTGAAAATCGATATGGTATCGATCAGAAAATGTTGATTTTGACAATTTCCAACAGTTTACACAAAGTTTTATTGCAAATATTAAGTTTTACAAACTTTTGAAAAATATTGGAATTTCAATGCAAAAGCTAGCATTTCAAGCTAGTTTTTCAACGTTAAACACGGTAATTTCAAATTTGAATATGCAGTGTGAAATCATTAGAAAACCCAATAAAATTATTGAAAATCGATATGGTATCGATCAGAAAATGTTGATTTTGACAATTTCCAACAGTTTACACAAAGTTTTATTGCAAATATTAAGTTTTACAAACTTTTGAAAAATATTGGAATTTCAATGCAAAAGCTAGCATTTCAAGCTAGTTTTTCAACGTTAAACACGGTAATTTCAAATTTGAATATGCAGTGTGAAATCATTAGAAAACCAATAAAATTATTGAAAATCGATATGGTATCGATCAGAAAATGTTGATTTTGACAATTTCCAACAGTTTACACAAAGTTTTATTGCAAATATTAAGTTTTACAAACTTTTGAAAAATATTGGAATTTCAATGCAAAAGCTAGCATTTCAAGCTAGTTTTTCAACGTTAAACACGGTAATTTCAAATTTGAATATGCAGTGTGAAATCATTAGAAAACCAATAAAATTATTGAAAATCGATATGGTATCGATCAGAAAATGTTGATTTTGACAATTTCCAACAGTTTACACAAAGTTTTATTGCAAATATTAAGTTTTACAAACTTTTGAAAAATATTGGAATTTCAATGCAAAAGCTAGCATTTCAAGCTAGTTTTTCAACGTTAAACACGGTAATTTCAAATTTGAATATGCAGTGTGAAATCATTAGAAAACCAATAAAATTATTGAAAATCGATATGGTATCGATCTGAAAATGTTGATTTTGACAATTTCCAACAGTTTACACAAAGTTTTATTGCAAATATTAAGTTTTACAAACTTTTGAAAAATATTGAATTTCAATGCAAAAGCTAGCATTTCAAGCTAGTTTTTCAACGTTAAACACGGTAATTTCAAATTTGAATATGCAGTGTGAAATCATTAGAAAACCAATAAAATTATTGAAAATCGATATGGTATCGATCAGAAAATGTTGATTTTGACAATTTCCAACAGTTTACACAAAGTTTTATTGCAAATATTAAGTTTTACAAACTTTTGAAAAATATTGGAATTTCAATGCAAAAGCTAGCATTTCAAGCTAGTTTTTCAACGTTAAACACGGTAATTTCAAATTTGAATATGCTGTGTGAAATCATTAGAAAACCAATAAAATTATTGAAAATCGATATGGTATCGATCAGAAAATGTTGATTTTGACAATTTCCAACAGTTTACACAAAGTTTTATTGCAAATATTAAGTTTTACAAACTTTTGAAAAATATTGGAATTTCAATGCAAAAGCTAGCATTTCAAGCTAGTTTTTCAACGTTAAACACGGTAATTTCAAATTTGAATATGCAGTGTGAAATCATTAGAAAACCAATAAAATTATTGAAAATCGATATGGTATCGATCAGAAAATGTTGATTTTGACAATTTCCAACAGTTTACACAAAGTTTTATTGCAAATATTAAGTTTTACAAACTTTTGAAAAATATTGGAATTTCAATGCAAAAGCTAGCATTTCAAGCTAGTTTTTCAACGTTAAACACGGTAATTTCAAATTTGAATATGCTGTGTGAAATCATTAGAAAACCAATAAAATTATTGAAAATCGATATGGTATCGATCAGAAAATGTTGATTTTGACAATTTCCAACAGTTTACACAAAGTTTTATTGCAAATATTAAGTTTTACAAACTTTTGAAAAATATTGGAATTTCAATGCAAAAGCTAGCATTTCAAGCTAGTTTTTCAACGTTAAACACGGTAATTTCAAATTTGAATATGCAGTGTGAAATCATTAGAAAACCAATAAAATTATTGAAAATCGATATGGTATCGATCAGAAAATGTTGATTTTGACAATTTCCAACAGTTTACACAAAGTTTTATTGCAAATATTAAGTTTTACAAACTTTTGAAAAATATTGGAATTTCAATGCAAAAGCTAGCATTTCAAGCTAGTTTTTCAACGTTAAACACGGTAATTTCAAATTTGAATATGCAGTGTGAAATCATTAGAAAACCAATAAAATTATTGAAAATCGATATGGTATCGATCAGAAAATGTTGATTTTGACAATTTCCAACAGTTTACACAAAGTTTTATTGCAAATATTAAGTTTTACAAACTTTTGAAAAATATTGGAATTTCAATGCAAAAGCTAGCATTTCAAGCTAGTTTTTCAACGTTAAACACGGTAATTTCAAATTTGAATATGCAGTGTGAAATCATTAGAAAACCAATAAAATTATTGAAAATCGATATGGTATCGATCAGAAAATGTTGATTTTGACAATTTCCAACAGTTTACACAAAGTTTTATTGCAAATATTAAGTTTTACAAACTTTTGAAAAATATTGGAATTTCAATGCAAAAGCTAGCATTTCAAGCTAGTTTTTCAACGTTAAACACGGTAATTTCAAATTTGAATATGCAGTGTGAAATCATTAGAAAACCAATAAAATTATTGAAAATCGATATGGTATCGATCAGAAAATGTTGATTTTGACAATTTCCAACAGTTTACACAAAGTTTTATTGCAAATATTAAGTTTTACAAACTTTTGAAAAATATTGGAATTTCAATGCAAAAGCTAGCATTTCAAGCTAGTTTTTCAACGTTAAACACGGTAATTTCAAATTTGAATATGCTGTGTGAAATCATTAGAAAACCAATAAAATTATTGAAAATCGATATGGTATCGATCAGAAAATGTTGATTTTGACAATTTCCAACAGTTTACACAAAGTTTTATTGCAAATATTAAGTTTTACAAACTTTTGAAAAATATTGGAATTTCAATGCAAAAGCTAGCATTTCAAGCTAGTTTTTCAACGTTAAACACGGTAATTTCAAATTTGAATATGCAGTGTGAAATCATTAGAAAACCAATAAAATTATTGAAAATCGATATGGTATCGATCAGAAAATGTTGATTTTGACAATTTCCAACAGTTTACACAAAGTTTTATTGCAAATATTAAGTTTTACAAACTTTTGAAAAATATTGGAATTTCAATGCAAAAGCTAGCATTTCAAGCTAGTTTTTCAACGTTAAACACGGTAATTTCAAATTTGAATATGCAGTGTGAAATCATTAGAAAACCAATAAAATTATTGAAAATCGATATGGTATCGATCAGAAAATGTTGATTTTGACAATTTCCAACAGTTTACACAAAGTTTTATTGCAAATATTAAGTTTTACAAACTTTTGAAAATATTGGAATTTCAATGCAAAAGCTAGCATTTCAAGCTAGTTTTTCAACGTTAAACACGGTAATTTCAAATTTGAATATGCAGTGTGAAATCATTAGAAAACCAATAAAATTATTGAAAATCGATATGGTATCGATCAGAAAATGTTGATTTTGACAATTTCCAACAGTTTACACAAAGTTTTATTGCAAATATTAAGTTTTACAAACTTTTGAAAAATATTGGAATTTCAATGCAAAAGCTAGCATTTCAAGCTAGTTTTTCAACGTTAAACACGGTAATTTCAAATTTGAATATGCAGTGTGAAATCATTAGAAAACCAATAAAATTATTGAAAATCGATATGGTATCGATCAGAAAATGTTGATTTTGACAATTTCCAACAGTTTACACAAAGTTTTATTGCAAATATTAAGTTTTACAAACTTTTGAAAAATATTGGAATTTCAATGCAAAAGCTAGCATTTCAAGCTAGTTTTTCAACGTTAAACACGGTAATTTCAAATTTGAATATGCAGTGTGAAATCATTAGAAAACCAATAAAATTATTGAAAATCGATATGGTATCGATCAGAAAATGTTGATTTTGACAATTTCCAACAGTTTACACAAAGTTTTATTGCAAATATTAAGTTTTACAAACTTTTGAAAAATATTGGAATTTCAATGCAAAAGCTAGCATTTCAAGCTAGTTTTTCAACGTTAAACACGGTAATTTCAAATTTGAATATGCTGTGTGAAATCATTAGAAAACCAATAAAATTATTGAAAATCGATATGGTATCGATCAGAAAATGTTGATTTTGACAATTTCCAACAGTTTACACAAAGTTTTATTGCAAATATTAAGTTTTACAAACTTTTGAAAAATATTGGAATTTCAATGCAAAAGCTAGCATTTCAAGCTAGTTTTTCAACGTTAAACACGGTAATTTCAAATTTGAATATGCAGTGTGAAATCATTAGAAAACCAATAAAATTATTGAAAATCGATATGGTATCGATCAGAAAATGTTGATTTTGACAATTTCCAACAGTTTACACAAAGTTTTATTGCAAATATTAAGTTTTACAAACTTTTGAAAAATATTGGAATTTCAATGCAAAAGCTAGCATTTCAAGCTAGTTTTTCAACGTTAAACACGGTAATTTCAAATTTGAATATGCAGTGTGAAATCATTAGAAAACCAATAAAATTATTGAAAATCGATATGGTATCGATCAGAAAATGTTGATTTTGACAATTTCCAACAGTTTACACAAAGTTTTATTGCAAATATTAAGTTTTACAAACTTTTGAAAAATATTGGAATTTCAATGCAAAAGCTAGCATTTCAAGCTAGTTTTTCAACGTTAAACACGGTAATTTCAAATTTGAATATGCAGTGTGAAATCATTAGAAAACCAATAAAATTATTGAAAATCGATATGGTATCGATCAGAAAATGTTGATTTTGACAATTTCCAACAGTTTACACAAAGTTTTATTGCAAATATTAAGTTTTACAAACTTTTGAAAAATATTGGAATTTCAATGCAAAAGCTAGCATTTCAAGCTAGTTTTTCAACGTTAAACACGGTAATTTCAAATTTGAATATGCAGTGTGAAATCATTAGAAAACCAATAAAATTATTGAAAATCGATATGGTTACGATCAGAAAATGTTGATTTTGACAATTTCCAACAGTTTACACAAAGTTTTATTGCAAATATTAAGTTTTACAAACTTTTGAAAAATATTGGAATTTCAATGCAAAAGCTAGCATTTCAAGCTAGTTTTTCAACGTTAAACACGGTAATTTCAAATTTGAATATGCAGTGTGAAATCATTAGAAAACCAATAAAATTATTGAAAATCGATATGGTATCGATCAGAAAATGTTGATTTTGACAATTTCCAACAGTTTACACAAAGTTTTATTGCAAATATTAAGTTTTACAAACTTTTGAAAAATATTGGAATTTCAATGCAAAAGCTAGCATTTCAAGCTAGTTTTTCAACGTTAAACACGGTAATTTCAAATTTGAATATGCAGTGTGAAATCATTAGAAAACCAATAAAATTATTGAAAATCGATATGGTATCGATCAGAAAATGTTGATTTTGACAATTTCCAACAGTTTACACAAAGTTTTATTGCAAATATTAAGTTTTTACAAACTTTTGAAAAATATTGGAATTTCAATGCAAAAGCTAGCATTTCAAGCTAGTTTTTCAACGTTAAACACGGTAATTTCAAATTTGAATATGCAGTGTGAAATCATTAGAAAACCAATAAAATTATTGAAAATCGATATGGTATCGATCAGAAAATGTTGATTTTGACAATTTCCAACAGTTTACACAAAGTTTTATTGCAAATATTAAGTTTTACAAACTTTTGAAAAATATTGGAATTTCAATGCAAAAGCTAGCATTTCAAGCTAGTTTTTCAACGTTAAACACGGTAATTTCAAATTTGAATATGCAGTGTGAAATCATTAGAAAACCAATAAAATTATTGAAAATCGATATGGTATCGATCAGAAAATGTTGATTTTGACAATTTCCAACAGTTTACACAAAGTTTTATTGCAAATATTAAGTTTTACAAACTTTTGAAAAATATTGGAATTTCAATGCAAAAGCTAGCATTTTCAAGCTAGTTTTTCAACGTTAAACACGGTAATTTCAAATTTGAATATGCAGTGTGAAATCATTAGAAAACCAATAAAATTATTGAAAATCGATATGGTATCGATCAGAAAATGTTGATTTTGACAATTTCCAACAGTTTACACAAAGTTTTATTGCAAATATTAAGTTTTACAACTTTTGAAAAATATTGGAATTTCAATGCAAAAGCTAGCATTTCAAGCTAGTTTTTCAACGTTAAACACGGTAATTTCAAATTTGAATATGCAGTGTGAAATCATTAGAAAACCAATAAAATTATTGAAAATCGATATGGTATCGATCAGAAAATGTTGATTTTGACAATTTCCAACAGTTTACACAAAGTTTTATTGCAAATATTAAGTTTTACAAACTTTTGAAAAATATTGGAATTTCAATGCAAAAGCTAGCATTTCAAGCTAGTTTTCAACGTTAAACACGGTAATTTCAAATTTGAATATGCAGTGTGAAATCATTAGAAACCAATAAAATTATTGAAAATCGATATGGTATCGATCAGAAAATGTTGATTTTGACAATTTCCAACAGTTTACACAAAGTTTTATTGCAAATATTAAGTTTTACAAACTTTTGAAAAATATTGGAATTTCAATGCAAAAGCTAGCATTTCAAGCTAGTTTTTCAACGTTAAACACGGTAATTTCAAATTTGAATATGCAGTGTGAAATCATTAGAAAACCAATAAAATTATTGAAAATCGATATGGTATCGATCAGAAAATGTTGATTTTGACAATTTCCAACAGTTTACACAAAGTTTTATTGCAAATATTAAGTTTACAAACTTTTGAAAAATATTGGAATTTCAATGCAAAAGCTAGCATTTTCAAGCTAGTTTTTCAACGTTAAACACGGTAATTTCAAATTTGAATATGCAGTGTGAAATCATTAGAAAACCAATAAAATTATTGAAAAATCGATATGGTATCGATCAGAAAATGTTGATTTTGACAATTTCCAACAGTTTACACAAAGTTTTATTGCAAATATTAGTTTTACAAACTTTTGAAAATATTGGAATTTCAATGCAAAAGCTAGCATTTCAAGCTAGTTTTTCAACGTTAAACACGGTAATTTCAAATTTGAATATGCAGTGTGAAATCATTAGAAAACCAATAAAATTATTGAAAATCGATATGGTATCGATCAGAAAATGTTGATTTTGACAATTTCCAACAGTTTACACAAAGTTTTATTGCAAATATTAAGTTTTACAACTTTTGAAAAATATTGGAATTTCAATGCAAAAAGCTAGCATTTCAAGCTAGTTTTTCAACGTTAAACACGGTATTTCAAATTTGAATATGCAGTGTGAAATCATTAGAAAACCAATAAAATTATTGAAAATCGATATGGTATCGATCAGAAAATGTTGATTTTGACAATTTCCAACAGTTTACACAAAGTTTTATTGCAAATATTAAGTTTTACAAACTTTTGAAAAATATTGGAATTTCAATGCAAAAGCTAGCATTTCAAGCTAGTTTTTCAACGTTAAACACGGTAATTTCAAATTTGAATATGCCTGTGTGAAATCATTAGAAAACCAATAAAATTATTGAAAATCGATATGGTATCGATCAGAAAATGTTGATTTTGACAATTTCCAACAGTTTACACAAGTTTTATTGCAAATATTAAGTTTTACAAACTTTTGAAAATATTGGAATTTCAATGCAAAAGCTAGCATTTCAAGCTAGTTTTTTCAACGTTAAACACGGTAATTTCAAATTTGAATATGCAGTGTGAAATCATTAGAAAACCAATAAAATTATTGAAAATCGATATGGTATCGA
>CAXIWW010000199.1:2500-12639 GCA_964036315.1 Acanthosepion esculentum
ATACTATCGCAAAAAATCAACTCAGAAAGCCCCACTACATTGTTAAACACCATAAAATTCGATTTGTCCCCATGCGCATTCATGTTGTATGAATTCGAATGGTGTACAGCATGTCGATAAAACTCCAACTACTTGCTAAAAATACAAGTCGAAAGACTGGGCGTGATTTTATCTAGTAATCGAGCACTTGAAACGAAAAATATTTTGATCTTCGCTCTCCAACGCCCACTGTATTCATTAGTATATATACGATATATTAGCACCTTAAAACGACAGAATGAATGGCTTGAATAAACCAAAGAAATGAATTCCAGGGATCAGTTACACATCAAAATATTTAATATACAACACTGAAATATACACATAAAATCATACCAAGATGCAATACGCACACACGTGTGTGCGCGTGCGTCACAAATGATCTCGGAAATTAAAACGCATATTTAGAAGAAAAGTACGTGACAGGGTGATTAGCAAAATGAAGTTCTTACTTGTAACATCACCGACAAACGCGGTACATCGCTGGGAATGTCTTACGTCACTAGACGCACAGAAATTGTACCGTGGACAACTGAACAGCGGTTGGCTCACACATCTGTGTATAAACAGGAATTTGTTATACTAAATGTGCCTAATATAAAGATGTACCTGTTTTTGTATTTGTGGGGGGTTGTTTTTTTATCTACAACAGTCATCTGCAATTTTTATAGTTATCATTATTCTGGATTTCTGGAGAAGAAATTGTTGCCAATAAAAAGGCCAGCTGGTCAAATTAGAGAATATGGAGATAATGAAAACGGTCATTGTGAATTGTCATTTTCTGGGGCCTGACGAGATAGAGGAATTAACCATTGTTATCAGAATATATTTCCCTATACAAAGAAAGCGCGCATTTCCCTTGGCGGTTATTTTTTTCCGAGTGGGAGAAGCGGCCCAGCAGGTGAGGTCGGCTCAGGACGGCTTGGAATTGCTTATAAGACAGTCGTCGATACAGAGCACATCCGCTATATATATATATATATATATATATATATATATATATATGTATATATATATTATTTATATATATATTTACATATTATTTATACATATATATCATATATATATTATTTATATATATATTTACATATTATTTATACATATATATCATATATATATTATTTATATATATATTTACATATTATTTATACATATATATCATATATATATTATTTATATATATATTTACATATTATTTATACATATATATCATATATATATTATTTATATATATATTTACATATTATTTATACATATATATCATATATATATTATTTATATATATATTTACATATTATTTATACATATATATCATATATATATTATTTATATATATATTTACATATTATTTATACATATATATCATATATATATTATTTATATATATATTTACATATTATTTATACATATATATCATATATATATTATTTATATATATATTTACATATTATTTATACATATATATCATATATATATTATTTATATATATATTTACATATTATTTATATATGTATATATATATATATATATCATGGTCCCATAAGGGGCGGACCCGGGGGCAATGGTAGAAGGCGTGCGAAGCCGTTTCCTCTAAACCAAGGCCACACCGTTCACAATCTGGCAAATCCGCCAAGCCCCATATGAAGACCTTGTCATTGAGAGGCAGCCGATTCCGAGCCAATCGCCAGGTAAGCGTAAACTCAGGGTTACTGAGGTAATCCGCCGCTGGCGCCCAAGACCAGTAAGAGAGTAAATCATCCTCCGACAAGCAGAGTGCATCACGTAGAGGATCCTTCGCGGGCCCCTCCACTAACAGCCGATAGAAGACCTTTCTAGGCCGTGAAAGGTCACTGGACCGCGGAATAGCCAACAAGGCCGACCGACACTCGCGAAGGAAAGCCGACTGATCCCGGGGTTTACGATGGCGCTCAACCCGCGAGATGGGGGGAATTGATAGTAAGGCGAGGGAACGCGTCCCTAACAATCCCCGCCATAATCGAATCTCCTATCAACGCGCGGCGTAGGAAAGCCAACCTAGAGGCACGGATGTGGCTCTTCAAGTGTGGCATTCCCAGCCCCCCATGACACGGACGTTTGGTACAGACTCGTCTGTCGACCCGATTCCCGCGTCCCCTCCATAAAATGGAGGATAGCGAGCGCTCGAGCGGCTTCCTGTGGTCGTCACAGAGAGGAAGTACGGACAATCGATAAAGGACAATTGGGAAAATGCATGTAACACACACCTCCGCCGAAGCAGGGGCGGATCTTCATTTGACCCTTTCTTTGTTCCTTCCCTCCCTGCTTTGTCCAGTGTGCTTCTTAATTATTGTTCCTTCCGTCCGCCTCCTCTTCTCGGCTCCTTTTTGCGGAAGAGGTTCTTGCGGAAGGCACCTCCTCCACCACCATGTCAGTTATAGTCTTTGGGGGGCTCTTTTGTTGTTTGGGTTTTTGCTGCTCCTTCTGTGTTGGTTTCTCTGCCGTCTTCTTGAGCGACTGCTGCTGTTGCTGTTTTCGTGGAATTTCTTTTGTGGGGGGTGATGGACCCGCTTTTTTTGCGACCCCTAATCACCACTTCCTTCCACCCGTGATTTGGTGTCTTGTTGGTTTCCGGGGCTTCCTTGACTGTAGTTGGTGCTGGGGATGTTGCTACTGTTGTTGTTGCTGCTGCTGCTGGTTGTGCTGCCGCAGTTCTTTTGGGACATGCCTTTGCCATGTGCCCCAGTATTCCACATAGCCAACAGAGGGGCTTCCGCCCCTTTACCACCACCAACATTGTTCTCTTCCTGCACAAAATTGTGTTGGGGATGTCTAGAAAGTTCTCCTGGGTGAGTACAATTTCGATTACTACGACACCCGTCGCAATGCTCGTCTTTCTTGTCACTGCTTTCACGCTTTGTAAATCACCATATTGGGCAAAGAAAGCCCTCAACCTATCCTCCGTGATGTCTATCGGCACACCATGCACCGTTACATTGGTCTTTCGGGTGCCCATGTACTCCGTTTGGAGTCTCAACGTTTTTGACATCAGGACGCTGCCTGCCAGCTTCTTGGCTTCCGAGGCCATCAGCAAATCCCAGAGGGCTCTCGTTCTTCTAGCCAATATTCTTGGTGTTATGTTAAGGCTTTTTAGGGCCTCCTCCATAGTTTCCCTGCCGACTCCAATTAAGCTCCGACTTTTAATGTCGGACGTCAGCAGGGAAATAGTCTTTGTTTTACATTCTCGAAGGCCTCTTCAATTGTTAGGAGTTCATTTCCCTTAGTAAACTCCTCGAATTTCGCTTTTAATTCGTGGTAGTATTTGGCATCCTTCTTGGGCCGAATTTCAGTCCAGGCTGATTTTGGCCGTGTATTTTTTTGGGATGCCACCGTTGTTTGCTTATCCGGTGTTTTCGGCGTCTCCACCATAATAGTACACTGTACTATTACGACGGAGAAACAGTTTTTGTTTTTTTTTTTCTTTAAAAGATTTACTTTTTTTTCTTTTTTTTTTTTAAACAGAAATATTTAACAAATAAAAGGAACTCAAAACAAACAGTAAACGAAAATAACAGAATCAAATAAAAGACGTGGAGGGTAACAGCAAAAACCAAATACAAAACTAAACAAATGTCAAACTGAAAAAAGAAAGAAAGGGTTTAAAAAGAGTACAAATTAAAAAAAAAAAAAAATTTGAAAAAAAAATTTTCTTAGCTTCTATAGCTGGTCCAAAAAAAACACTTGTCATGCAAGCCTAGAAGAGCAGTGGTCCGCCACGACCACTCGCCTCGTTTTTAACAGGTAACGTTGTTTTCTTATGCAAATAAGCCTGCCGCATAAAAATGGCAGTAGGCGTACGTACGACTCTCAGAGAATGGTTCAACACGCGAGGCAGCGAATTCATTTTGTTCCTGGTAATTCACTGTCACGTCTATTACACTCCCCCCTGATCGTATGATCACATAAGTGACAGTGAGGGGCTGGTCGTTTCACCCTTGCACTCCTTCGCGGTGGTATAACCATGTCTTCCTCCCCGGCTGAATCGTCAGATGTGTCCTGGTCTGAATCATATTCCAGGTGATCAATACGGGTCAAGTCTACTTCCTCGCTCTCAGACGGGGCGTCGCTGCTGCTTGCACTGGGGCTTGGTTCTTGCCATTCATGACTCCCTGACGTTGTGTCACCGCCATCATTCGCTGGTAACAATGAAGTGAGCCGTGGACGTACATCTCCCACGTGCCGCGGTATCCCGTCGATGACTACCAATTGTGGACTGTTTATCCCCGTGACACGACCTTTCACAAACTTTGACGTGCAGCGCCCGTGTGGATTTTTTACCCAGACTGCGTCTCCTCCTTTATACCGAGTTGAAGTCGCCCGGTTAGGTGAGGGCACAACGTCAATTCCTTTTATTCGAATTTTGTACGAATGCAGCAGATTGGCGGGCGCAGAAGAGGCAGACACGTCATCCCTGGGTGTGATGTTATACCAATACACGGCCTCCATGATAGGGCAGCTCTTTCGCGCAGCAATCCGTTTGATTGTCCGATGACACCTCTACAATACCATTTCCAGATGGTTTGTACGCGCAGCGCGGTCGGAATCGGACGTCTCATTCTTCCGTGAATTGTTTGAATTGCTGACTGCGGAATGCAGTGTCATTATCAGCCAGGATCTCCACTGGGGCACCACGTTCGAAAAACACCGACTCCAGTTGCCGGATTACGTGTGCAGCGTCTTGCCGAACTAGCGGCCGCCAGATCGAAAACCGTGTGGGGCCGCAATCGGTCAGAGTCAAAAAATCGCGACCTTTATAGTGTGTGATGTCCATGCCTAGACGGCTTCACGTTTCACGCACACTGAGCTCTCCCTTCTGCCATCGCACAGAAGCTGGATCTATTGACTGACACTGTTCACAACTCCGAACGACCGATCTCACTGCTGCTTTCGACACGGGCGGGTTAATCCTACGTGCGAAATATAGTGTCCGTTTAACTCCAGGGTGCCCGCTGTGTCGATGAATCTCAGTTAACTGAGCAGGGCTCGGGTTTCCTACGGCAAAAGCACATACTGGTTGAACAGGTTCGAGTTCCTTCACATTGTTGAACCACCTCTGGGGAACTCTAGTCAGCAAGTCAGCTCGATTGTGGTCGGATCTAACTAGCGCTATGTCAACCGAAAGGTTGTACTTTTTCACAAGGGAAGTTAGTGTTTCAAGTCGTCGCCTTATGAGCATCTCGCTAGCAGCCTTGGTGTTCAGCCGAGACTTTCCCCGTAAGGGCATTAGTCACCCAATGGTACACGGAGATTTTCCCTCCTATTGCCACTTCTCCCCGCTTATGCAGATTTCCCTCTTTTGTAGGCTTACAATAATTTTTTTAGCTGTTCAGGCATAGGCTCTTGTTTTCGTGTAAATATCAAATGCCACTTCACTCGCTTTGTCTTTATTAAATCAGTATGGTACCTTGGTCTTAAGCATGAAATCAACAGCTGGGTGATTAGGTCATTTTTGAAGTCATGACGTAATTTCCGCTCGAAAGCTAATCAAGTACATCCATGAAGTAATATCCGCCCAGAGCCTAACCAGGTAAATTAATGACGTAATTTGCGCCCAGGGCAGTCTCCCCAAGCAGTGTCTTTTATGACATTAATCCATATATCCTACAATTTCTTAATGAAATCAGACTATTTCAAAATATAACTTCAGCAAAACTACAGCATAAAACAGATATCATAGCCTTATATCGCACAGATATGTATATGCACAAAAGCTGGGTATCATCTACCATGTATTTAGTTGTGAAAGCAGAATAACATAACTTATTTTTATTACTCCAAAGCTCCCAAGAAAATTAGATTTTGACATTTAAATGGCCCATAAGGAGTTGATATGCCATTAAACTAGTCAACACAAACGGGCTATGTTTTTACGCGAACGACCACTGGCGATGAAAAATGTCTTGTTTACAACATGGAACAAAAATAGGTCTTGGTTGGGATATTGCAGAGTATGACACAGCGTACTTCTTGCTCTTCCCTACTACTGACAATGTACTCGTACTTATAAATATGGCAAGTAGCCACATTAGAGGAGAATTTCAGGACGAGTTGATTTACTCGAGTTTTTCCGTTCTATGTATGAGTATTTAATAAAAAAAAACTCTTTGTTTCTTCTCCCTAGTCACCTGTTCCTTCGATGCTCTAACTACTGCCTTTCTAATTATCGGCTATTTTGAACAGAGGCAACATTACAACAGGGGAAAACAGAATTAGCTACCGTTAACCGTGATGCTTTATATCTAGTGGGATTGGACGAGTAATGGGCATTATGGCCTCCTTCCACACAATCAAGATGTTGAATTCAGGCAAGTACTCTACCTATTTGCTAAGATTAAAAACGGCAACATTTGAAAATCATTCAGATTTGGCCAGTCGGAGGGTTCTCATCTTCTGTCAGTGCAACATCGGACCTCACGCCTCTTGACAGTGCAGGTAGAAATTGGTACAGCTTGACGGAGATCTCCTACTACACCTGCTGAGCATGCACTACTTATTTCGATCTCAAGAAAAATTCTCTTAATGTAAAGACCTTCAATTATCTGGAAGCCTTTACAAACCACTTAGCGTCTTTTTGGGGGTAATGAACTGGTCTATGTCCTGAAGATGGGAGCATGAAGATTCCTCGAAGATGGCAAATGTAGTGGAACAAAATGGGTTGTTTAAATAAATTTATGTACAAATTTTTAAATGTTGTCTTTGAAATTCACTTTAAAAACGCTACGAACTTTTGTTCCGATAAAATAGTTTGCGAAATTTAAATTTCAGTTTATCGATTTTTACTTAGGCAAAATTGAATTTTAAAATTTGCTGGATTGAAACAGGTCGCCCGATCCGAGCTAAGTGGCCTGATATAGTCATCGTGGAGAAAACGCTCTTGGTGAGGCTATCAGGGGCGAGGGAACATCAGGAAGCTCTAGAAAACTGATCGCCCGTCTCCTGAAAGGATCTCTCTCCCTCCTTTTCTCTCTTTCTCCCTCCTTTTCTCTCTCTTTCTCCCTCCTTCTCTCTCTCTCTCTCTTTCTCCCTCCTTGTCTCTCTCTTTCTCCCTCCTTGTCTCTCTCTTTCTCCCTCCTTGTCTCTCTCTTTCTCCCTCCTTGTCTCTCTCTTTCTCCCTCCTTGTCTCTCTCTTTCTCCCTCCTTGTCTCTCTCTTTCTCCCTCCTTGTCTCTCTCTTTCTCCCTCCTTGTCTCTCTCTTTCTCCCTCCTTGTCTCTCTCTTTCTCCCTCCTTGTCTCTCTCTTTCTCCCTCCTTGTCTCTCTCTCTCCCTCCTTGTCTCTCTCTCTCTCTTTCTCCCTCCTTGTCTCTCTCTCTCTTTCTCCCTCCTTGTCTCTCTCTCTCTCTTTCTCCCTCCTTGTCTCTCTCTCTCTCTTTCTCCCTCCTTGTCTCTCTCTCTCTCTCTCTTTCTCCCTCCTTGTCTTTCTCTCTCTCTTTCTCCCTCCTTGTCTCTCTCTCTCTTTCTCCCTCCTTGTCTCTCTCTCTCTTTCTCCCTCCTTGTCTCTCCCTCTCTTTCTCCCTCCTTGTCTCTCTCTCTCTTTCTCCCTCCTTGTCTCTCTCTCTCTCTTTCTCCCTCCTTGTCTCTCTCTCTCTCTTTCTCCCTCCTTGTCTCTCTCTCTCTCTTTCTCCCTCCTTGTCTCTCTCTCTCTTTCTCCCTCCTTGTCTCTCTCTCTCTTTCTCCCTCCTTGTCTCTCTCTCTCTCTTTCTCCCTCCTTGTCTCTCTCTCTCTTTCTCCCTCCTTGTCTCTCTCTCTCTTTCTCCCTCCTTGTCTCTCTCTCTCTTTCTCCCTCCTTGTCTCTCTCTCTCTTTCTCCCTCCTTGTCTCTCTCTCTCTCTCTCTTTCTCCCTCCTTGTCTCTCTCTCTCTCTCTTTCTCCCTCCTTGTCTCTCTCTCTCTCTCTTTCTCCCTGCCTTGTCTCTCTCTCTCTCTCTCTCTTTCTCCCTCCTTGTTTCTCTCTCTCTCTCTTTCTCCCTCCTTGTCTCTCTCTCTCTCTTTCTCCCTCCTTGTCTCTCTCTCTCTCTTTCTCCCTCCTTGTCTCTCTCTCTCTCTCTTTCTCCCTCCTTGTCTCTCTCTCTCTCTCTTTCTCCCTCCTTGTCTCTCTCTCTCTCTCTTTCTCCCTCCTTGTCTCTCTCTCTCTCTCTTTCTCCCTCCTTGTCTCTCTCTCTCTCTTTCTCCCTCCTTGTCTCTCTCTCTCTCTCTCTTTCTCCCTCCTTGTCTCTCTCTCTCTCTCTCTTTCTCCCTCCTTGTCTCTCTCTCTCTCTCTCTTTCTCCCTCCTTGTCTCTCTCTCTCTCTCTTTCTCCCTCCTTGTCTCTCTCTCTCTCTCTTTCTCCCTCCTTGTCTCTCTCTTTCTCCCTCCTTGTTTCTCTCTTTCTCCCTCCTTGTCTCTCTCTCTCTCCCTCCTTGTCTCTCTCTCTCTCCCTCCTTGTCTCTCTCTCTCCCTCCTTGTCTCTCTCTCCCCTCCTTCTCTCCCTCTCCCACACACACACACACACACACACACACACACAGACAGTGAGGTATAATGATCAAGAGAAAAGGCTTTGAAATTCAAACACATCGCCCAATCTAGGCCACACGACCAGATTTAATCATCGTAAACAACGAGATAAAAATTTGTCAGAAAACTGAATAAAAGAGAACGGAAAATAGGCGGTTGTATCATTTTAGAATACTGGGAACGATCCCGAGAAGAAGAAGAAAAAAACAAATTGGGGAAATCTAGCAATCCGCAAAATAATGGAAGCCATCTAAACGACAGCATTAATTAAATCTCCGTGAATCCTGAGGAAGGTGCTAGAGTACAAAGGAGACTTGCTTTCGCTTTATCTCCACTACAAGTCAACAGCTATTTCTCTTAAGAAGATTCAGCGAGTTATAATAAAAAGGATGCTGCTGTTAACGATGATGGCAAGTGAAAGGGATATGAATAATAAAAATAATATCGATTTGCTCTTGCGTGGTAATAATAATAATAATACTAATACTGTTGCTGACAGTTGTAGCGGAAGAAAGAAAGTATAAAATACAGAAAAAGAAAACTATCAAAAACGCGTAGGAAGAGGCGTGCGCCTATCAGATATTCAATTCTCAAGGACCGAGAGTAAATGGACTCTTCAATATAGATTTAAAAGGCTGGTGTACATTATTCATCAGTGTAACGAAGTGGACACTTACTGACTATCGTGCTTAGAGACGCACAGCTACTGGGATGCAATTTTAAGAATTGGCATTTTTCACCATACGCCATATCCTCGTATTCTTCACTCTTTAGATCTAATCCCTACTCTTGTGCGATATCACAGACCTCATCAAGTATCCCTCTACATTGAGTGGCCCTTGGGCCTTGTATTTGAACTTTATTTAAAAATCTTGAAGTGTGACTCTACCGAGGAATATTGCGAATACTACGGGCAAAATAGGTGACAAATATTCAAATCTTTTTTTTTTTCTTTTTTATCATTTCACCCGAAGCAAGGCGATAATGCCACTAAGACGCAAGGGATTACAGGAAGTGAAAGAGAAATAATACTTGAGTGAAGAGAAAGGACAATAAAAGAACAGGATTCAGGAAGATAGAAGATGGCGATGGACGTTACACTTTATTTTTTTCAATATAGTAGCTGGCAAGGAAGCCAGAAACCGGATGTTGTTAACAATAAGAGACTGTTGAAAATTTTGGCACAATGAGAAATTAAGTTTAGAAAGATGTAACACTCACAGAACACATAGAAGCAAAGGAATCGGTCGAAAGAAGCAAGTCATTGGCAAGTTTTAGCAAATGGATGAAGGAAAAATGCTTCAGAGTTACGAATTATTGAAAGGAAAAGAAAACAAAATGAGTGAAAATAAAGACCAAAAAGAATTCATACTTAAAAAGATTAAAAAAATAAAATAGAAACAGAATGAATTAATGAACGGGAAGGAAAAGGAAACTTAATGAAAAACACTGAATGAGTCTCGGAATAAGTGAACAGCAAAGAATGAAAAGTAAGAAAGAAAGATTTACTGAAGAAAAAGAAATGAATGAAAAACTGTGGTAGAGTCTTCAAAATTTGATTTTCTTTTTGTTTC
>CAXIWW010000201.1:7500-67500 GCA_964036315.1 Acanthosepion esculentum
CAGGCTTCAAACATGATATAGTAGCCCCCACATGGGAACCAGACAAATCATTGCATATTAAACAAACACAGTTTTAACACAAGTGTTACCTAAACTCCGGCTCTAGAAACAACTACTGCAATTAATGGCAACAGCTAGAGAGTAACACTCAGTGAAAAACAAATTCTCAATATGATTGATGCTTCATGAGAATAACATGCTAGTCACCACTTTATGGGAAGTTGTCAAAAGTGACCAATCAGAAGACGTTGGTTGAAAACAGTTCGCTTACCTTTTGGATTCCGACAAACAGAACAGATATATTTCTTGGGGAGAGTTGCTTCATCGAGATTCATACAAGTTGCATGTTGCCAACACATGCACACTTCACACTGACAGAAAAAGAAAAAGAAGAAATTGCATCACTTTATAAATAGAAAAAGAAATAACAAAAGAAAAATTTTCTTGGTGGTATTGAATATGAAGCAACAAAATACAACGCACAGTCCAACCAATTTCCCTTGTGTCTGTAGATTTTGTTTTTGAGACTACACTAAGGTTTCCCTAACAGATTTCAAACTCACTTTGTATTTTTCATTAACCAAAGATAAAGAAAGCGTTGTGTCCTCATGTTTTTTGTAGTTTCAAACTGAATCTTTTCATCCCGACAAACACATATAATTTGTACAAATCTCAAAAAAACAATCTTTTCTCACCGACATAACAGAAACACCAATATTTTGTTTTTTTTTATCCATTTAATGAGATATTTTTTCATATATCAAGGATAATCTTGGTGGGGAAATGTATGACAAAGTGCAGAAAGTTTTCCTGTGATGCGTCTCATCCTTTAAGACTTCTTTAGACTAGATTTGTTTTATGTTGGTGCAACTAGACGTGTGCATGAACGTTGGATGCTGGGAATTTAATTTCACTTAATTCTATATTACTAAGAAATATTTAAAAGAAAAAAAAGAGGACAACATCAGTAATACACATTTATCAGTGATTGGGATATAGTTTCAAATCTGACATTTGTAGATAAAAAGAAGATTAACTCTTAAAAAAAATAATCTGGGATCAATTTCATTCTGCTTTTATGTACAGGATCCCACTTCTAATATGATTTTTAAAAAAATTAATAATAATAATATTCTGAAAAATATCCTTAGCGGAAAGTCTAAAGAATGCTAATCAATAAAAATCAGTCACCAAAAAAATTTAATTATTCAGTTATTGTTTACAGTTTGTCCAGGAAACAATAACTTGCTAGTTCATCTATTTTTAACTTCTTTTTTAGAAATTCACCTTTAAATTTTGAACAGACATGATTTGCTTTTGAATCTGTTTCAAAGTGATTTTATTGATTCATTGTTGACCTAACAGACAAGAACGTAAACATTCATCATGCATGACGACGTTTAAAGCCCAACCTTTACTCCATGTTATTAATGAACACAAAAGTTCGATATTGCATCAAAGTAATGTTCCATAATCTACACTTCCACTGAGCAGGTTGTATTTTGAAAATAGGAAGCTGTCACTTACCAAACCTTTTATGTTTTTGAATATTGTTCACAGGTCAACAAAATATTGGAGCACCACAATGGTGGTGGTGGTGGTGGTGGTGGTAGAAAGACTTTTTAAAAAGAAAAGGAATTATGTCAAGACAGTCTTTGAAGTTATCTGCCTTCTGGAGAGAAATACCAAAACAAGTATTGAAAAGCAGAGAACAGTGTTCCCAAAGAAAGTCATGTGGCAGGATATATACCTGTTTTCAATTGTCTTTTAACAGCAATTAGGTACCAGAAATGAAATAAGTTCCTGGAGCTTCATTCTCAAAAGATCAACTAAAAAGAATATGCATCTGTCAGGTTAAAATCTAAGCCTGCCTAACGATCATCATTTTACCAATCCAACATGGGTTTTAAAATGATGATAATAAATAATTACTGAAAATAAGTCTTTCGTCATGCTTTCAAGGTTTTTCAAATATTCAACACAAAATAATGTCAATGTGTCTGATTGCTTCCAGGTCTTACACATGTCCAAAGAAGGAACAGCAAATTCTTTACCAGTTTACACAGGCTGTGAAAAGGGATTGCGGCTTTTATTAAGATTTGTAATTAATTATAGATGCATACAGACAATATATGGGTTTTACAGTACAAAGTGTTATTTTCTGCTGACATTAAGAAAAGAAAAGAAAAATATATATATATATATATATATGAAAAAAAAAAAACAGAAAAATAGTAAAAATTCCATGGGAAATGGCAGATGGAGAGAGATTTTGTGTCTAATACTTACCTGTATCATCAACCCTTTTTCTTCCACCTGGTTACACACACAATGTATCACTTCACTGCTTGTATCTTCCTCTTCCATCTCCAAAGTTTCATCCGCTAATGAATCAGCCAAAATGCTTCGTTCAGAGGCTGAAATTAACAGGGAAACAAAATACAAGTTTGTTTTTTTTAATGTTTTCTCAGCCATTTTTTACTCCAAATATCAACCATTCTTTGCCATTCATACATTAAAATGTGTTCAATTTGTTTAAATAGCCTGTTGCTTGCTGTTTATTTTTTTTAAAGAATAAACCTGCATTTTGTGTTAAAAAATAACTTCTTTTTTTTTTAACAATCACCCCAAGCAAAGCAAAAAAGCCACTATTATTTTTTTTAAAATGGAAGGTAACACATAAAATAAAATCAATGGCTATATTAAAGTCAACATTCCTAAAATTAGATTACGGAGAATATTGCCAACATTTTTAAGATTACTGACTACTTAAAATTTATATGAAAAAGTGTCTCACCCATCATTTTCTTAAATTATGTTGTAACAGATAAAGTCTCCTTAAAACAACAATGAACCTGCCAACACCTTATCAATGCTTGTTCCATTATTGACATGCAATGAAAAGCACAGAAATCACTCCTGCAGTTTGTTTTAAAAATCCATTTCTCTGTTATCTCAACTTAAAGTAAATAATATTTGTTTTAAATCAGATTAATTATACTTTGAATCAGCTAATATCCCTCAAATAAAAATTTTTAATAAAGAAAATTACATTGTGATGACTAAAATAGGACACTACTCAGCTATTTTAGAAAAAAAAAAAGCAAATCAACCCTAATCAATATAATTTTTGTTTGAAATACACCACAGAGTATTTGGCTTACTAGAAATAGTAAATTAAAGCTAAAAATGACAGCTTCAAGAAAGATTTTTCATTTTTAAAATTCATTTTAAACCTTAAGTATTGTGAATTAGTGGAGGTACCTACAATATCTCTCCTTTATTTGATGATATATATATAGATATATATATATATATATATATATATATATAATATTCATAGAAAGTTTAGCTCCTTGATAATGAAGAAAAAGATGAGTTGTAGACAAGTTTAAAAAGTAAATCATTTGATACTTATGTTTGATGATAAATTGTGGATACATTTTGACAAAGATTTTTTTTTCCTGTGAGTCAAATTATTACAGAGATTCAACAATTTCCTCATTATTACAAAAGGCTTTAATTATCACATAAGAGCCATCAGCCAACAAAAGTCTGTAAAAGGCACTAAAATTGAAAGCAAACAAATGCATTGATGTCAAATTATACATTTCAACAAATCTATATAATAAATGCGAATGTCAGTGTGTCACTATGTCTCACGTTTTCAATTATATTCCTAGAGGTCGTAGCCCAACATATCATACCATTTTGTAATCAGGCACTTGTGAGCAAATTAAAAACATTCTGTCTGGGCTGGATCCAGACCCTCAATCCTGACATTTTGGATTACTAAGTTTTTATTACTGTGACTGTTTTTGGAGATTTTTTTTTTTTAATGTGATTTTTCAACAAATTTTTTTGTACGATAATTTTTATAACTTGGAAATAAATTTGGGAATAATCAAAATGAATTGCGAAATTCAGTGAAAGTCGCCTATGAAATAAAAATAATTGTTTGTACAGAAAGTAAGGTCCTACGTACATCAAATTGTCTTTAAATTAAGTGGCAGCAGAAGAATTATCGTTGAACTTTTAAAAAGGTAAGCTTAGATATTAATGCAATACTTAAATGTAGTGATCCATTTTGAGTTCTGTAGTTTATTGTTGCCTATCACATCTACTCCTCCCTACCTATTGTGATGAAGGTCCAATCAAGGGTCCTCTGCAGGAGCTAGCTTAAATGCAGCCCGATAGGGGGTGGCTTTTAAGCTAGTAACAAATAAAAGGTAAAACTCAAAGAATAAAAATAGAAACGTTTAGGCAGGGGTGGGAGAGTAATTTGAAGTTTAAAAAAGTTTGAATGGTGGCAGATGAAAGAAAGTGGGAAGATTAATTGATACTCACCACTGAAAGAATTGTTTTTACTCCTCTTGTTATGTCGTTTTCCGCTTGGAGGAGCCTCACTCTCTTCTACAAACGAAACAGAAAAAAAAGATATTTATTAAAGATAACAGGATAATATGCCAAAACCTGTTATTTCCATCATTAGTTGCCTTTATTTTGCCAATTCTTTCTAGAAATTGCCCAAAAGGCCAACAATATCAACAGCAAATCACATTCTATGAAGATTAAATGTTTTATAAACAAAAGATCCATTTAACCAAATTCCTCAGTATCAATATGGCACACTATAGCTTACTGGATAGGTGGAGACATGTAGATATAATGAAGGGGTCTTGTTTTGGATATATTTGAAGTTATTAGTCAACAATCAGATGTAACAACTGAAATAGGTTTGTTGAAATACAGTAGAAAAAATATGTGGAACACACACACATGTATACACACACACATATATATATGTGTGTGTGTATATATATATATATATATATAAACACTTGAGTTTATATACACACACACACACACACACACACACACACACACACAAATGAGATGCTACCCAAAAGTTTGATAAAGTTCAGTCTGTTTATCTGTCAAGTTATGCAGTGTCTCTTGTGTCTGGCAGGACATTTCATACAAATTTCTCAAAGTCACTCTACCAAGAAGAAAATTTCTCTGTTGCATTCTTAAAACATTCTCTTTCAAAATAATTTGATTGGAAATAATAGGACTTCTGTTCATATTTTCAAACAACTCTCCAAAGGTCACAACTCAGATAACAAAATAATGACACCAAGAACTATAGTGGCAGACTTTACAGGTCTAATCAAGCTTTTAGAGAGTAAGTGAAATTTGATTTTGAATTCATGTAAAGCATACATATGTCCTAATATTTGATAGATAAATCTCTCACTGTCACTTACCAAGCAGTTGCACTTGTATGAAGTGATGAAACTCCTGCATGCGCGCGCACACTTCCAGTGGGGCTTACATTAACCCCTTTACAACTCTGCAGGCATACTATGTCCGCCAGCTATACTCTTTCTCAATATTCTCCAGGTGGACATGTTCACTGAGTGACAGTGCTTTGTTTCAAAGGGAAAGTACTTTTCTAAAAATAATAACATCATTACGCTTGTGATATGTACTGGAAATGCCCAGATATCAGCCATTTTGTCCTAACTGAAATAGTTATTTTATCAGTGTATTTTAATAAAGTGTTTTAAAAACGTTTTTTTTTTTTTTTTATCATCACAATGGCGAAAGTCTCTTTTTGTCCTGGTGTGAATAGCGTCCGGTCAACCTGCTTACTAGCTGCCACTTCAAGCAAACCGTCAGGAAGGAAGTTAGGTTGAAACATCACCAAGACAAAGTTTGCGTCATGGATAAAAAAAACTCCTGCGCACCATCAAAAGTGCTAGAATAGAAAACATAGGAGGAGTTGACCACCTTGACAAGCAGCTTTCTTTTTTTTTTTTCTTTTCTTTTTTTATTGCTGAGCACAAGTCACTGAAGTGATAGAAGAAAACTTTTTTTTTTAACTTATGTGAAGGCTGCTTTTGTAATTCTTGGGTTAATTGGAGGGCATTACACTCCAGCCAAATAACAGCTGAAAAATTCCACCTGAAGTGCAGAGACTTCTTGGAGGGTATCAGCCAACTGTGAGCCCTTGCCAAGAAAGGTGCCCCAATTACATTCTGGACAGGCTGGTTATAGGCAAGCACTACATCACAATAAATCCCAAGCATGTCAGCACTGGAAGGCCCTCTGCTCCCCGACTGTGGGGTGTGCTCCAACAGGGACAAAAAAGTGGCACCAAACTACCTATGTGTGCCAGTGCTGTCAGATTCCCATGTGTCCCTACCCCTGCGTTGAACACTATTATAGTCTGGTCAACTCCAAGGTGGATTGCAAGACTGGATTACACAATTAACAAGCTTCTTAATAAAACACAAACTTTTTTATTTTTAGTTTTCATATTTTTTTCACTTCAAAATTTATATGTACATTAAAAAAAACAAAACATGTCTACATTTTCTACATCATTTTATGCAAATACCCTGAAAATTTTATAAGAATATCTCTAAAACCCTAAAAGTTACAGTGCTAGTAATATACCCACCAAATTTACCACACTCAAAATTAATGTGGATCCAGGGGAGACAACTCTGAAAGTTAGTGTAGAGTTGTAAAGGTTAAGTACAGGGAGAAATACTGACCTTCCATAAGATCAGCACTGCAACTGTCTTCATGGGAAAAATGTCCTGGACTGTCCAATGTTGAAGTGCTGTCAAGAGAGGGATAGGCATAAAATGGTGAGTGGCGTCGTTTTGAAGAACCTTCAGATTTCGCCTTTTGGGAATGTTCTGAATCTGTTGAACCTGATAAACAAAAATATACAATATAAACTTAAATTTAAAGAAAACAAAAATGGTTGCCAAAATTAACCTACTCTTTCCAACCATTCTTTTGTAGTCTCTCCAGCTGTATCTTGGTCTTTCTACCAAATGCATGTCCCACCTTATTTGCAAAGGAATTGCTTTTCTCTTGACACCATTCAGTGGAATTTTTTTTGCTGGAAGTTTTGCTCTCTGCAGCTGGAAAAAAAATTCATTACACTTATCTGTCATCAAGAGTCATGAGTGCAATTAAATAAATTAATTTTTGTCCAAGTAGCAAAAATTTAGAAAAGGTATTTTTGCTAAAGATAGAAATCACCATTAATATGCCAGGCCTCTAAAAGTGAACCTTCTAATATTTTCCTTCTTCTTTTCCTGAAGACATTAAGGAACATCCATGAAACTTTCCAGTCCTTTCTCCATTCCTGCAGCTGATTTAGAGTTAGAACACAGTTCTATGAATATAGTGGCAGGAAGACTACAGGAACATCAAAGAGGTAACTGTTCATCATTCCAATTTCACAAGCAAACTAAAATCTCCTTCAAGAGTGGCCTTTTGCTCAAAACTGAAGGCAATTTGCAAAATTTGAGACAAATGGGCATCAGAAGAAAAGCTAAAATGAAAAGCTATTGGAACTTTTTAAATGTGCGGTGCTTCAAAAAAGACAACACCTACAACATTTAAAAGATTAAATAATCTTCAAAGTTGAAAACTACGAAAAGGAATGATACTCTGTATGTGCGCATGTATTTTTAAGGCAAAGTTTCTTCCACAGGTTTATAACAAACTTCCAATGTCCTAAATGTACAATAAAATTAGCATTATTCTGTTGTCCTATTTCTAAAGTGTATAGTTTTGTTTTAAAAAATCTCCAAATTTTACAAGACCTTTGTATGTAGAAGAATCTTGTTCTGATTATTATTTAATCAGACAATAATCTTTCAAGAACACAAAGCAGAAACTAAAAATGACTCAATCTCAATCAATGCTAATGATGATATAACAGTTACTAACACTAACAGCTGTCAAATTTACGGGACTTTAAACAGAGAAATTATAGTGCAGGAATTATATTCTCCATTTTGTTGGTTTAGATAGAGTAATTCACAAGTAACCTGGTTTAACGAGAAAAAACAATTTATTTTTCCTTTCACAGCTAAAGATTAGCAAAATAATACTGATTATCAGGCCACCTTGCTGGGAAGCAACAGAAAGCAAGCTAATCTTACCCACAATATTCTGAATGAGCAATCTACATTCGTGTCCCTGTGTCATACCATAAGCTTAGAGAATATTAATAATATACTCTCTATTAAAATTAACTGACCATTTATATTTTTTTATAAATACTTCTTGATAAACACTTAGAAAAAAAGTATTAAATATTAGAAGCAGACAAAATTTTAAATGCAACATCAACATTTATCAACAAAGGTTCCCATTAAATGTGGACCAAGTTGAATAAAACATGTTACGTGTTCCATGCACCAATCAAATGAGTATCATCATCTTTATTATTATTTTGATCATGGCATTTAAGCTAGTTTTTTTTTTTTGCATTATTCAACTGTATATTTCATTCTGTAGCCATTGAGAGTCATCCAGTGCCTTCACAAATCTAGTTTTCACTTTACAGGAAAATATGTAAAGTAAAAGAGGTAGCATATTTGCTAAGAAGCGAATTCCAATGTGAAATTCACAATACATGAATCAGGGGAACTGTGAAAATTGGAATGATAGCTTTTCATAGTGGCAATTTTGTTTTTAAGTTTGAGCCTAAAACTGGGCCTAAGAATTATGTTCACATCAGTGTTAATTCTATCAAGGCAGTAGATTTAAATATTTTCAATGAATTCAATCAAAACAAAAGAAACTCCAATAAATCCACACTGCTCCACAGTAAAAGTCCAAGGATAACATTAAGAAAGTTGTAAGAAATTAACATCAAAAGATAGTCTTTATATTTAAGAGGAATTTTGCTCTCAAACATTTCATAATACTGAAAAATCTGATGTAGGCTGCAGAAATCAAATAACAAATAAAGCCTATTAAGAATGAAGAACAAAAAAGAATTTGGTTACCTTTACAATTGGTTAGACAATATTCAGGTAAGTAACATAATGCAAAAAGAATTATTATTATTATTGTGCATGAATGTAATAATTGAAATATTTTTGTTACTTTTTTATAAATTTCAATTAAAATGATTCTTTTTTTTTTGTCTTTCTTTTCCTACCAATTCAGAAAAGGCAAATATTTTGTCCAAAGTTTTAACAATTAGGTAGGATTCGAAATCATCACACTGTCAATCCAGGCTTCCAAATGTTTTCGACCTTCAAGTACAGGTACTTACTAAAATAAACTATAAAACTATCAAAGCGACAATGAAAGGTGTAGACTTAATGGAATACTTTAAACTATTTTTCAATTCAATAAAGAAACTGATTAGCAAACATTAATAAGTCATCTTTCATTTAAACAGCTTTTTATTCATTCTTATATTTGTAATTCAAAGAAAACTAAAACAAAACACATTTAATCTGTACATAACAAATTTAACATTAATTTCTTTTGACAGGGTCAAATATTCCCAAATATTTGGATAGCCAGATTTTTTGCAGTATGTGGAGTTAGCGTAAAAAAGAAAACTGATATAGATAAAATATGTAGAGATATAATTTTAAACTAAAAGCTCAAATTAAAATCAATCTGTTCATAGGCATCTAAATTTGATTTTTTTTTTTTAAAGTTGCTAAGAATGAACACAACTCTCTACACTTTAATTGCTTTCCAAACTAACAAATTATTGTATTAGTCATACTAATAACTAAATATTACCATATTTCCACTTATTAAAGCTAAAATCTTAATCTGGATTTGAGAGAATGTCCTTGAATTTATGACAACGTGGGATCAGAATGAATTAGCTTTAAATCTCTTGGAAAATGAAAACCTTACCTCCTCCCCAGTGTTATAAGTATTTCTACATGGACAATATGATACTCAATAGTAATTAACAATGTTGCTTGTGACATTTATTTAAATGGGAAAACAACAATACTTATAATGCACATTCTCTAGAGACCTTGTTTCCAAAAATCAACACAAAATTATAAAAAAAAAAAAAAAAAAAAAAAAAAAAAAAAAAAAAAAAATCAAACAATGGCAAAAGACAAGAAAGGAATAAAAAAAAGCAAAAAGAAAAATATTTAGAACCACTGACAACATGCAAAAAGCGAAATGAGAATACATGCATGTATTAGCCCCCTGAAAATTACAGCCCCTAAAGCCCAGAATACAGAATCTGGCAGCCACAATTATTGTTATTTGCAATCCACTTGTAAAAAAGACACATTCATTTTGTTCATTCACTTTCTTTATGTAAACAATTAAGATTAGAATTTAAAAGATTCAAGTTTCCAATATTTTTTCTCATTTTTATTTTGTTTTTTTACGTCAAAATCTTGTCAGTGATAAAAAGAAAGTCAAAATAGAGCTATAAAATACATCGTTTCTTTATCTATCATTTATAAAACTCAAATTTTTTTACCCCCATTCATTATATAGTTGAATACATTTTCATTCCTTAGGTATAAAGTAAATTGTTAATTTATTTTAATCTGAAGGAATAAAAAGAAGTTTCAAATTTGCTTGTCTACTGAAAACTAAACAAGGGAGCTAACTTTGATTGTTATATTGCAAAAATTATAATTTTTTTAAAAAAGTAAGCCAATCTCCTTATAGATTTTTAGAGAATGCATGTAGAAGTTTTTGGTGGGATGGGGAATAGACTGTATATATAATCATTTTAGATTTAGTTCAGTATTAATTATAATGTCAAATAAGCAAACAAATAATAAATAAAAATTTATAAAAATACTTTCACATCAGGTTTTCAATTGAAATATTTCTACGTTTTTTTTCTTTTCATATAAATGCAAAAACAACATAAGAAAAACAGAGTTGTGAAATACAATGAGGAAGATTTTAAGATTCATCTTTGATGATTTTATAAACTCTTAACCAAAACCAAAATTGAAAAATATTGCATCTCAAAATATCATTAATTTATGCTTTTATCAAAAAATGCTCTTTATTTACGTATGTACAGGAAATCCCTTGATTAATGTGGCTAATGTGTACATCGGTAACTAGAAAAAATCGATTTTCAATTACTATGGTTAATCTGAAGAATGTTTTAGCACACTAATTAAGTATTATCTATGTACTAATTGAATTTTGGTATATAAGAATTTTAGCGCACTAATCAAAAACAAATTAATCAAGGGGTCCCTGTATTAATTTTCTTTAATTTAAAGGAGAAACATTTGAGAAATATTTACCCTATTTACAAATTGTTAAAAACAAAAAGTCTGCTATGAACTTTTTTTTTTAATCAAATCCTCTGGAAATTAGGGAAGAATATTTATATAGCAATAATTCCTTTTTCTTACATTTTTTTTTTTTACATTTATATGCCATAAAACAATTGCTCATTTAAATAAATATTAATCTAATCATTGACTTACATTAAAACAAAAAAAAGTCTAAAGTGGTCAAAATCAAGAATCTGATCATGTTATGGCTGTTTTGTTTTGTAAACTAAGAAAACACATGAGAGGAAAGGGAATCAAGTATTGACTAAAATATTTGTAATTTCATGCAAATTCAACCTTGTAAAATCTAACATTGACAAATCTATCACATTTATAAATGTGATAGGTTTGTTAATGTTAGATGTCTACATTTACTCTTTTTCATAGATATTCACATGCATTTGTAGATAAGTAGTTGGCACAAAGTCTACATTAAAATCAGTTTTTTAGTGATTAGTTTAACTAAATAGAAAAAAAGTTGCATTTGTTAGAATTCAGATAGTTATAAGTGAAAGAAAATGTTGATGAATGAACACACAACCAAAACTGCTCAATAAGAAATTGAATCAGAACAATCTAACACCCCCACCACCGACGTTCTATGCTGCAATTTTATAATTTCTTATTAAAGTTAGCTAAACTAAATCCATCAAAAGGCAGGACTTGTGTACATACCTGAGAGGCCATCCATCAACTTTCTAGTTTAACAACAATACTTTTATGGTACTTTAAAATCAACAGAATGTGCTTGATTCTCCGAAGCAGGTCCCTTCCCTCCCTCATCTATCGTTGGTGAGCTCAGTTTTAAATTCCAACATGAGTTGTACAAGATAATTTGCTACAGCCTTAGATACATATTTTAATCATTAAGCTACCACTGTGTGTGTGTGTGTGTGTGTGTGTGTGTGTGTGTGTGTGTGTGTGTGTGTGTGTGTGTGTACATTATATATATATATATATATATATATATATATATATATATATATACACACACACACACACACACACACACACGTTTCATTAAAATTGATTGTCAAGGTGCTGTGGCTAAGTTTTTTATTTAATTTTTCTTATAAGTTTCTTCTTTCCTGGACATAAATTATAGAAATTGTCCAAATGTTCTATACATCCAAGCATTGCCGGCTACCCTTTCATCCATTATGAAGGGTGAATTTATTTTTATTTTTAACTGGATGCATGGATTGTTTTATGTATGAACATCCAGTTCAAAGTAAAAAGATAATCATCCTTAAGAAATGTAGCTACCTCCACTTTTTCGCTAAGAAAACAGCGTAGCATGATGAAAAGAAGGCCCCAAATTCAATAAAAACAAAGTTTTGTTGTCAAAATGTTTATGTTATTATTAAAAGGAAAACCTATGTATTTTTTTATTATTTTTTTGAATTTTTTTTTAATCCTTTCTAGCACATTCAAAATTTTGGTTAAAAATCTTGTTTTGTTTACATCAGTGGCCGATGTAATAATAACGATTAGATTGGGGGGGGGGATCTGGTGAAAATACATTAACTTGGAAATACTTGCAAAATTCAAATAATTGCCGGATTTTAATGAAACTTACTGGACCTATTCAGAAATGAATGAAATTATTTTTAAATTTTTTTTTTTTTTTTTTTTTTTTACATATGTTACCACCCACTTACTTTTTTTTTATTAGTTAAAAGCAGGACTCCTTATAGAATGTATATCACCAATTTTTTTTTTTGTAAAACAGTTACCCCTTTCACCGAAAATCTGCTCTGAATTGCAATAAAACTATGACATTATAAGAAAAGCTTTTAATTGCTTTGATAAATAAGATTTATTCAGGACACTATTGTCTTAAGAAAATTTTTTGATGGATAATTAATTTTTACAAAAATTGTTTTCATTTTTTTTAAAATTTTAATTAAATAATTTATAATATTAAAAAATCATTTAAAATTCTGCATTACTTCAAGCTGGCAGTTTGGTGATATTGTTAAGCATAAACTACATTTACAAATCAAAAATTGAAAAGCTCATAACAGTTGTTCGTACCCAAATATTTTTTTTTTTAAATTTTAGTGTATAAATATTCCCAATATCTAAGTATGGTAAGCCATAAATGATATCCTTTAAAAGGTCACATGATTTAAGAGTCGCCTGGCACTTTGCAATTCTTCCAATTTTATTATTTACTACTGTTTCATCATTAATATCATTGCAAATCATTCCTTCAAAATTTCAAAGTTAGTTTTACTTTTTTTTTTTTAATTACTATTTCACTAAATATTTTTATTTTATGTATTTATATTAGTTTGGGTCATACTTTAAGTAAGTAATTTTTGGTTTAAGTTACTAAACTTAAGAACCTAGAGACAAAACTCAAATTTTATAAAGCATCTTGAAATGTAACTAAAATAAAATATTAAATAATTGCTGAAAATATGTTCATTTGTAAAAATTACAAGGTAATTTTGCTCAACTCTCAGGTCAACTGATGCCTAGATTTCTGAAGAGATATATATATATATATATATATATATATATATATATATATATATATATATATATATATATTTACTATTCAATGATTTATTTAGATTAATACTCTCACTATTGTTATTTCAATAATTCTCAGGTATAAGGGATCTAACATTAAACAACATTTTGTTTGCTTCCATATTGAAGAAATCAAGTATGAAAGAGAGATATTACAAAATAGAACACCTGAGAAAGGCTGGTGAACCTAACTGGCTGAAAGGTAAATGATCAAAACAACAAAATAATGACATCACCTGAGAAGGAAATATTTTTTTTTTAAATTTTGGATCCATTGCCAGAAGCAGATACTGACCACAGCTCAAGATCTCCATCTATATCCAATCTAAGTGAGGGGCAGGGATTTATTCACGTGTTCATTTACAAACTAAGCAAAGTTATTTACTGGTGCGACAAAGGAAATTTTTTATTCTTATTAGAAAGACTTTCAAAGTAGAAATTTTACAGCCTTATATTATCTAAAATTAAAAACCCTGAATTATTATGTTAGATATAAGTCAGAGAGAAAGAGACTGCACAATAGTTGAGGTTGTTAAGTTATTCACTCATCAGCATTCATGGTTGTTCAATCCAAGCATATTAAGATGTAGGGGGGAGGCAGGATTACAACACACAAAAAGGAAAACAGGAGCAATACAATCTTCGTATTGGCACTTTTGCCTTCAATACCAGACCCCAAGCTTAATTATATATTTAAAGGAAAGAAAGAAAATATTTACATTTTCAAACATCATTTTTGGATTTAATTTTCTACAACCAACAAGAAATGGTTATTTAAAAAGATTTTTTGTTTTTAATATCAAGCATTTTCCCTATAGTTATATTCACTATTGCAATTCATTACTAGCTTGACTATCATTTTTATTATTTTTTATTGATTACTAGTTTGACTATCATTATTGGTTTAACACAATACTCTTTGCTGCTAGTTTTCTAATGTGATAGCAATTTTTATGGCCCAGTTAGTTAAAGCAGACCATATGAAATAGGATCTTTTGGCAAAATGAAGAATGGGAGCTAAAATCAGATTTTAGAAGATTACTTCATTTCTATTTTTCACATTGTTTTTGCCATAGCACGAAAAATATGATAAAAAGTGGGAATAAGATGGAAGAAGCTAAATAAAAGTCATTTTTGGTTCTATTTTTTATTTTAAACTATTTCCCCCACAAGAGGGGCGTATGAAGGGAGGGGTCTTTAGCTGACAATGTGTACACACACACACACACACACACACACACACACACACACACACAAAGGCAGGCTTTACAGACACACAATGAACATGCACATAGATGAAATATAGTTAATTCACAAATCTCTCCCCCAACACCCCATGCAGCAAAAATGAATCAACATATCCAGACACAACAGAAACATTTCACCTTTGCCCTCTTTACACCACAAACCCCAACTCTTGGGGTTCTGTGTATTAAAACACATAGACTGAGATTACATAACACAGCAATACAATAAGACAACAAATCAGCAAGTTGATCTGGACTAATATCCTCATTTTTAAAAATTTTTTTTTTATTTTAACAATCATTCATTTCAAAATGCATGTTCATTATTTTTTAAATCATGCTGTGAAATATTAACAGGTCTCTATAAAATCTTATTTTTGACATCTACGTGTAGCATATTTCAAATTTTACAAGTACAAAACTACCAGTTCTCTATAAGAAAAAAAAAAATAGATAACCAAGTGAAACATTGCTAATGACTGTCACCAACCAAGGACTTCAGCTGAAATTAGTTGGCCTTTAACCCGTTTTACCAACAACCATTTCAATAAAACTGAACATAAAAGCTTACAGCAAGAGAAATAAAGTGGCCAGATAAGTGTCATGACTCAATTGGTAAAGACTGGTGAAATATGGGTGCGTTTCCTGAGAAACACAAGGAGAAGAATTCGGGAGTACTGAGAAAAATTCTTTCATGAACACAACAGTAATTACATTTTTATGTATTTGAAAAATAACTTGATCCCAATGCTTGGTTAGAAACAAAAAAGAATTTCCAAAATAATTTAGCTGCACATTCGAGTTGTCTGACATATTTTGGATTTCTCCAGCCAGTTAACCTGTTTTTGGACAGTTAACTGAATGTCTTGATTTTCCCTCAACAAACAACAGTGATTCACCATCATGACAAGTTCTTGTGCCAAAGAATAAAGTGCGATCTTCTTGTTAAGTTTCTGTTTTCTTATCATTTTCCACTTTAGTCCTGGTGACCAACCAAGCATTATGGCCAAGATACTAGGTTTTGCAAAATCCCTACCTATAAAACCACCAATTTTTATTGAGAAAAATTTCGGATTAAACAAAAACATACTGGATGTAAGTACAAAGAGAAACTTTTCAAGTTTAATATGCAAATCAAAGTTGGTGGTTTGGGCAAAATTAAATTAAGAATAGTACAAAAAATTTATAATTTCACTAATTTATTATTACATCTTCTTGAAAAGTTTGTAAGTGAAAAAGTGGAAACCAACAGAGTTGATCCAGTGAAGAGTTTAAAGAGAAAGACAATTTGACTTAGTTTAATTCTGATTTGAAAATATTTTCTTGTCAATCACTTCAGATAATAAAATCATTGGTTTTAACAAATGTTAAAAAGAAGTAACAGAAATAAGTTATGCCAGATGTTATTTAGGAAAATCTAAATAAAAAGCTAAATAATCACCGATATAAAAATACTGTCTCTACATCCCCATTGCTTTATATACAATGCCAAAGAAATTTTAGAATTCCATAAAAATAAATGAAGGTAGATCATTAAAACAAATGGTTTTCAAACAACAGGGGATGAAAATTACACAAGGTTTTAAAACTTAATTGCCAATATAGCCCAAGATATTAAAAAAGATTTTTTAAAAAAAACAAAAAAATTTGGGAAATTTCCCATAAGTAGTAAATCAAAAACAACAATCAATTAAATCCCCACCCTCCACTTGGTAGATCAAAAGGTTTTATAAATATCATAAATGCATTATTATAAAGTTATTATGAAATGATAAAAATGAAAGTTCATTGTATTTTCCTTTTACTTATGAAGCATTATCATCCATCTTCAACAGAAGGAGGATGCATTAAAAGAACAACCAATTAAAATTTTTAAAAAAAATCAATTCCTTTAGACATTTTCTCTTTGCTTTTCTTCAAGAGAAAAATAAAAATTATGACTTGTGTATTCTGTTTAAATTAACTTTTTAGCACAAATTAGGTTAAAAGGTCATTTGGAGTTATGAATATCATAAAACAAATGAAAGACGAATTGTCTGCTAAGAACAGGGTACCCTCGCAACGGTTGGTGGCAGAAAGTGACGCAAGATAAGAGCACTTTCGTTTCCACCCCTCAGTACCCTTAAAAGTACTAATTAGTACAATGAGCTTTCATTTTGATGAATTGGTATTATAATAAGTAACCAAAAGAAGACAACAGAGATGAGGATATTAGTCTGAATATTGACTCCCCACCCCCTCTATGACAAATAGTGTGAGGGCAGAGGGTAGGCTAAGATAGAAGAAGACATTAGAAAATATTACAGCACTGAAATAGTTTCCGATTTCTGACATATTGCAAAAAAGCCCTTTTTCCTCATGACAGCATTTAAGAACTGTTTTGCTAATCAGAAACACTCATGAAATCAGCACTTGAATCAAAGTTTGATGGGAACAAAAAAGGTTTCAAAATTGTACCAAAAGGTCAGTAGTGTCAAAATAGGTTGACTGTTTGGTAATGGGAATTATCCCTGCTTACTATGGCTGTGTTTCTATAAACAATATTGGCCACAACTCTTAAATTAAAAATAAAATAAAACACTGTTTGGATGAGTCGAAGGTGATCAAAGTTGAACCAAGAAGCAATACATTTTGCCATAATAACACATCTACCATCTTGTCATCTTAAAAGATCTAAAACTTGCCTGATTGCCAGACACTCAAAGATGTTTAAGATGATAAATAAAATAATAGAAGGTTGTGTACAATTTTGGAGGGTAATAAAAAAATAATAATTAAACATGGAATGCCACTTGTCCTGTGAATAATCAACATGACAAATGTACTGAAAACTACGAGAGATTATATTGTACAACAAAAAATATTAAATTAAATTAATTTTTTAATTCAATTCTTACACTCAGTTATTGTGAGATTAATTATTAGGAAAACAAAAATGAGTGATTTCTGTTGGAATTTATGAGATGAGCAAATATTATGCTTTTACATTTAGATTAGTATCTTCATCTTGCTTGTTATATTCTGGCCTTAGTATCTGCCATAATTACTCAACAATCTTCTTGGAACTTTGAATTAAACTGCTTTTTTTTTTATCAACCTACGAGGATAGTGTCCTCATTCTGTTTCCCATGCTTACAGCAGATATATACCTTATCAGTTAATTCTCTCCAATCTATTGGCCTGAGTAGAAACTTTAGGTCTAAAGTGTGCAAAATTACACCACTATATTGTCAAAGACAACAGAGGCTAGTGGATCAAAATGTTGGTTAAAAATAGCTGGTTCCCTGACAGGCATGAGATCCTGGGTCTGGTAGTGTGGAAAATATATCGTGATTTATTAGAACAAATGAACAAGTAACAACAAAGGCAAATTGACAAGAGAGAATTAACTGATACCTACTTATCTCCCCTTCAGCATGGAAATTAGAATAACAACAATCTATCCTTGGCGGTTGAATAAATTTCTGTTCAAAATAGAACAAAAACCTGTGAGTATAACAATCAAGATGAAGATACTAGCCTCAAGGAACAAATAGGTAACAGTATCAAACTATGTAAATTGCGTATTTTATACAAAAGACTGAATTAAAACTGCTTTAAAAAAAAATAGAGATATCTCATATCTCTATTTTTTTTAGTAGCTTAGTAGCTAAAGATATTTTTGTATCTTCATTATTGCAGTAGGTGGAAATAATGCAAAATACAAACATCTTGGTTAATTTTCAGTAATTACAAATTAGGTTAGTTTAATAATAATAAATAATAATGGATCTAATAATTGTTTAATTTTTGGCAAGCATGTTTCCAAGGTCAACATTGATTAGTTTCTGAAACTGTCTAATACCAAATACTGTTTTTTTTATTTATAGATTTTTTTGTCATCTATATTAAATTAAAATTTTCTTCAGTATTTTTGTTCCACGCATTCCTCACCTCCAAATATTAGCCTGTGTCTAAAAGAGAGAAAACAAAGACCCTTTTGCAATACAGCATTATCGAAGGAGTGAGTGCAGACGAGAGTTAATGAGCAAAAAGGCAGTAGTCATAGTCATCGGTAGTTGTAGTGAGAGTAGCAGCAACAGTGAGAGTAGCAGTGAGGAAGGTGTTATATATATATAACCAACTCACAGATGCTAGAAGTCTTGCGTCGTTTGGGTGGAGGGAGGTTTGGACTGGTCACTGCTTTACCATCTTCCATGTGGTAATACTTGACATGATATTCCAGCCGGTGTTCCTTACGGAAGCTCTTGTGACAGTCCTCAAAGACACACTTGAAAGGATTGTGGTCCTCTTCGATGACAAATTCCTTGCTTGCTACTGAAACAGAGAATATCTCTTTATGCATCACCACGTCCACACTCACAAACGCACACACACTCAGGCAGGTAAGCAAGCAGGTAGGTAAAGAGAGTGACAGGGAGGTAAACAATCACAATGCTCACTCAATTCTGCCAATAATTAAAATGATAAATGAAAAAAAAAAAAAAAAAAATTAAAGTCATTTGAAATGATGAAATTTTGTTTCATTTCTTTATATTTCCATTTTTAATAATAACTCTATTTTTCAGTTATATTATAATTTGTCTTTCTTAATTTGAATTCTACTTTTAATAATTTTATTGTTAGATACATTATTCTGTATATGCAAAAAGATTAAGTCACCATACATTTTGTGAATTCTTAAAATGTTTGAACAACTTAGAAGCTATGTTTTAATTTTTTTTCCAAGCAATTTTCATCTTTTGAGAATTTTCCTCAAGATTATGTTTTGTTTCCAAGCAATTTCAATTTCTTACTTCAGATTTCACAAGTCCATAATAAAAAGTATTTATTGCCATAAGTTCTTTCGTACAATTAAAAAAAAAAAAATTATCTACAGCATTATTTTTTTTTTTGAAAGAGGATGATGGTAAAAGAGTTATCTGAATGTCTTTAATTCTTGTCCAGATTAAATTAACAGAAAATGAAAAAAAAATTACAAAGATTAAAAGAAACATGCCTATGTACAAGAGAGCGAAAAAATATTTCAAAAGCCAACTTTCAAACCCATTACAAATATAAGCTCACAAATTAGGAATAAGAACAGAAAATAAATTCAGATACAAACTAATAAAATCTGGAAATAAACTCGGCTTAGCAGGAAAAATAAATATATATTCCTCCACACACATTTCATGTATATTTAGATGAGAGATAGCAACATGACCAAAACGCTGAATACCTTTGTCAAACCCACTTCCAAAAAGTTTCAGGGGAGTGGGTCAAGCCAATAACTTTTGAACATTCCTTTATGTGCACAAAATTTAAAAATACATTTTGTTCATTGATTTTTATTAAAAATTAATTTTTGTGTAACCCTGCTTTCCAAGAATTGGTCACAGATGAGTAAACACTGTTCAGGTAGAATGTAACATGTTAGCCATGGTTGAATTATCAGCCTTGAGTCAAGATTCAAATAATAATGATAATGATAATAATAATAAAAGGATTACTGCACTAGTGATAAAACCCCACCCCAGCCAAGTGTCATCTAATTGATTGGTGAGTTGGTTTGGGCTCCTGATTAAGATCATATCCGTGTGGCATGCAAAGTCGTTCGTCTTTAGAACGAAGGGAGATTACTCGATAAGGATCACCTTTTTCCCAATACAAACAGGACCCAGACAATAAGATATGTGAAAATTAGTGAGAAACTTTCCACAAGCAGACAAAGCAAAATCCTGTAATATATATTTTGTCATTTAAAGATAAGTGAATAAATATATTATTTGCAATATTTACATTTAAATTTCCTTATCTTTTTTGACATAAACCCTGCAACTTACCACTGATAATCTAGTAGGCCTAGAAGGACAGGTTTAATGAATCCATTACACATCCAAATTTATATTAAGAGTGTAAAACCGACAATCGGTATACTATGTTTGTCTCTATGTACACGCTGTGCGTGTGTGTGTGTGTGTGTGTGTGTGCATATATATATCTCGAGTGGGTGTGGCTAGACACCCACCAAAATGCAAGACAAAAAAAACCTCTTGTTAAAAAGTGGATGAACATAGCCCACCAGTACTGTTCAACCCAATTAGCTTTCATTAAAGTATTTCAACTTAGGAGAAAGAATGTTCTGGTGTAATGTGCACAGCTCACTAGCAACTAATGATGTGGACATGCTCTACTTTTCAGATTATTGCTTTTGATAGTCAGAGATTGAATTTAACCCAGTGCAACGTCGTTCTCCACACTATAAGATTTTCTGCACAAGATCTTTTGCTTGGTGACGCACAGGCTGGCCATAGCCTATAAAAGGTAACCAACTCACTGATGACTAACAATGTTTCCCATACAAATGGCAATAAATTGTGACTTATGCATGTAGGATCTGTAGTAAACAAAGTCATTAGCTGTGCTAAAAAGCCACATTTGATTGCGATATCATTAGGAAGTCTTGATTAGGAGTTTGCAATAGCCATACATGATTACAAGGCAGCTAGCTCTGGTAAGCTTTAGACTGCTCAGCCACAGAGAACATCATGGCCCAACAAAATTCTAAAACTCTATTTTGTGTGCATTGCTTGAAAGATATATATATATATATATATATATATATATATATATATATATATATATATATATATATATATATATATATTGGAATCACTTGTAGATTTTGACATAAGAGAGCCCAGTAGTTTTCTACCCATATGTGTGTGTGTGTGTGTGTGTGTGTGTGTGTGTGTGTGTGTATCTATCTGCATGCCATCTGTAGAGTTAGCCTTCAAGACAGGACATCCAATGTAGACCTGTTTGACAGGTGTAATATTAGAGGAATCGAGACTTTCCTCATACAGTCTCAGTTGCAGTGGATTGGTCATGTCTTGAGAATGTCTGATGACAGGATACCCAAGATCCTAATGTACAGCCAGTTAGATCAGGGCTACATGAATGTATGATGTCCATGGTTTAGATACAATGACAAGCTGAAGAGTAACTCATCAGCTGTTGGTTTACCTCCATAACACCTTCAAGCGCTTAGCCTTGGCATGGGTAGAGTGGAGATCAACATGTTTTAGTAGACTCAGCAGTTTTCAATCTGCTAGTCTAAATCATCTTCAAGAAGCAAGATCTAAAAGGTCAGCCAATCTAACAGTGACCTCATCTCACAATCCTCACTCTTGCTCCATATGCAGCCTCCTTTGCAAATCACTTGCAAATCAATTTTTTAAATTCTCGTAATTCCTACTTAGCAACTTGTTTCTTTTCCTCCCTCCCACCACTCTGCTGATTCAGTGAGCATGTGTAGCACATGGTGCGGTGCAATTGTAGCTCAGTTGTTGTAGGAAACAGATGTCACTTTGTCTTCTTTGAGGTGTCCTGTCACTCCCATCTCCTGACTAACGAAGGCAAGTTTTCAAGATTTACATTTATATATTTATTTTATATTCTTTCAGTCCTGTAATTGAGTTTAGCTAATGTAATATCTTTTTTTTCTATTAATGGAAATATATTTTGGTTATTTTTGATGAAGAAAACTTTTCTCTGATATTGAATTGGTGTCTTTCACCTACAAATTTAATTTACAAATTAGGTTTATGAAATAAATTTATTATAATTTTCATTTCAATGAATTATTATATCTTCCGTTCAAGTTTGGATTTAATGTACAGGGTGTTCCAAAAGTCAAAATTACCCTTGATAACCTAGTAAATTTTATCATGTTTCTGTATGTGGCAATATATTTATTAAGAAATTTTCTTGAACGAATTATGATGTCATGCAAATTTTCCATGATTGCTATTTCACAAGTGTACGTTTTCTTCCAATTGTCGTGTGACTTTTGGAACACCCTGCACATTGTAACGGAGACTGCCTGTTATGTTACTTTTTTTCATTAGTATGACAATATTTTGCATAAGTATAACAATATAAGCATTTTTGTATTAAGGTGTCTAAACACCCCACCCCAGGGGACTATTCATCATTGAAAATCTGAGGGTCACTAAGGCAGGGTTAAAATTCTTCTAACTCCACATTATCAAAAAACATTAAAAGCTTTATAAAAAATAAAAAAAAAAAAAATAAAAAAAACTTCCATATTTTTGTTTTTAAAAAACATTTTCCAAAATCACCTTTTGCTTGTCTTAACTGTAGCAGTAAATTTCTGTCATTTGATTTTAATGTAACAATTGTTTTAAGCTCGTTTGCCCAAATCAAAAATGTTTAGTAACATGATTTTTAACAAGTTGTGTCTCTATCCGTGTTGCTGGCAATCTGAATAAGCCGTTTACCAGCTTTTAGTTTAGGGATTTTTTAATTTAAAACTTTCACAAATTCTATCTTCTTCATTATTGTTAGAAATGAAAGTAAAAACGGTTAAAAGTGAAATTTGTTTTGAATAATTCCCCTTTCCCCCCTCTGCCAACTGATTTTCAATCAGAACTACAGAATATTAAGAAAGTAATCATGCTTTTTGTGAATTAAATTCTTGTTGCTATCTTTGTTAAGTCACTTTTCTCGATCTATTTCACAAATTCTACAATGTCAAATATAACAATACTTTTTAATATTTTAACACAGAACTGTTATTAATCCAACAGCTAAAACAAGTTTCTCCAGAACATATGCTTTTTTATTTTTAAATTTCAGCAGTCAAGGGAGTTCCTCCCCGTCACACACACTTTATTATGTCCCGATTCTACATTGCAGCAATAATGTAAATTCTGGATTGACAACCACTGTAAATAATAATGTAAAATTTGGAGCTGATGTTTTAATGGTTCAAATGTCATCTTATGTCTCACAATAGTGATTGCCATGGAACTAAAATTTAAAGAAATACCACTTGTTTCCAACAAGACTCATTTTAGCTAAGAACTTGGGGTTTTTTTTTTTGGTTCTTTAATCATTTATACTAAATCTAAAAAGATTAAACAAAAAATGCAAAATTTCAAAGAGATTCTTTTTTTTTGTTCTTTAATCATTTATACTAAATCTAAAAAGATTAAACAAAAAATGCGAAATTTCAAAGAGATTCTTTTTTTTTAAACATTTATCACAATCAAATCTTGGCAACAATGACATTTAAGCAAATTTCATCACAATTAGATTTTTTTTTTTTTTTTTTTTTTTTTTTTAATTTAAACTGGAATAATTTTTCAAGTCTATTTTGCCTTAAAAATTAACAAAATGAAATAATTTAGTAACCACTTCTAACAACCCAAATGAAAAAAAAAAAAAAGGTAATAATTATTTACAATCCACTTTCAGGAGCAGCAGTAATGAGAATAAACAACCAATGAAAAAATAACAGATTTTATTGTGTGACATTTTAATCTTTGATTAATTAAAGCCTAAAATATATTCAATAAAATGTCTTTTGTAGATTGGATGAAATTTTTTAATAAAACTATTTTATAAAAAAAGTTTTGTCATTTGCCAGGTTTTACCTATTGATGAAAATTCTTTCCAAAACTGGAAAAGAAATTAGTGCCTCACCATGGGACAATGGTGAAGAGATTCTCCCAATTAGCAAGAATCACAGTCCTCACATATAACCTTGTGCTGGACGAAGCTTACTAAAAAGCCATATAAATAGCATCAGCAATATATCAAGTAAGAAAAAAAAAATAGCTCAAAAATGTTTTCTAAATCTGCAAATTAATGCAGATATTTTCACAAAAGTGGAAAAAAAATCTAATAATAAATAAAAGGTATAAATAACAAAGATATTCTTGCTTTTCACATTTAATGAGAGCCACATTATAAATTACTAATCTCATATATGTGTACAAAGATATATCATAATGTGTTGCATTCAATTTGGTAATATTATTAATGAACCTGGGGTAAAAAAAAAGAAGAAAAAAAAAGTTCAATAATATAGTTCAAAAAACTATTCAAAAGTCATAAAATTAATTTTTGGTATAAAATCTTTAAAATAATTTAATAATCTATTTTCCTTAATAAAGTGGAAAAAGTAAAATCTGGCAAATGAGCAGTTAAGAAAAAAATTAAAATGGTCTTAATCTTTTAGATTACTGGATGAGATATTTTGCTTTCTTGTAACTGATAATGTATCCAATTTAAATAGTTATAAGTAAACTAACTAACAAAAAAAAAAAATATATATATATAATCACATCAGAATGAAGAAAAAAAAAAAAAACAGATTATCTAGAACTGAAAGATAGAGACTGAACTTATTCCAGTACAAACAAATTTCTTATCCCCCCACACTCCTCTCGCTACTGCCCCAAAAATAAAAAGCGTGAAACAAAACGATGTCATCTAAACAAAAAATTCCATTAAAAATAATTTGAACAATTAATAACTACAAAAATTATAAAGCAAAATTAATGAAAGAAAATTTTTTTTTCAAAAGATAAAAAAAACATTTTCAACTAATTTTGATAAAGACATGGTTGCCAACTTTACTTGCCAGATGCAGACGAGGGCAGTTGGTTGTAAATAAAGCATTAAATACAACAGAAAATGGAAAAGGCAAATGAAAAAGAAAAAAAATTAAAAAATGGAGAGAGAGAAACAGGAGGTACTTACCTTTTTCTCCCTTTTCCTTTTCAGAAAGTTTAACCCGCTTCTTGGGGACATTTTCCTGAACAGCAGCAGTCGGAAGATGATGGATAGAGGCCAAATTTGGTTCCTTCTTTAATGGACGTTCTGTAGAAGTTGTGCCATTTTGGTGGTCAGTATGACCGCGTTTCCTGGATACTTTTTGAGATGCTGCTAACCAAAAAAGAGAGCAACTATCCTCATTTGTTACAGGAAAAAAATATATAATGACAAGGATTTCTTTTTGTATCTTTTTCTCAGAAGAGAGTATAAATGATTTAGGTCGATGTATTTTTAAAGGAGTCTTTTTCTCTTTGAACATAAATTACTTCATCAGAATAGACAACATTTCATTAGAGTTGCATTTAATGTGGAATGCATAAATTTACAAACTTTAAAAGGTGTCAAACTTCTGAAGAGTTATACTGTATATATGAAATGAAATACTAAATTCCAAAGAGAAATATTGCAAAGCATTACTTACATGCTGAGTTCCTCCTATGACCTCTGCCTGAAAAAAATTTTAAAAAGTGAAATGAAAAAGGTTTTAATTGAAGATTATTTAAGATAAAAAAGCATTATCATTATTCAATATGGAATTGATTTTGTTCTTTGTATTCTTAAAACAAAACTCAGAAACTACCAAACCATTTCCTGGTAATTTTATAATAACCACTAACCCAAGTATACATAATATTGTAAAACAGAGAAGTACCACCTTTTCCTCTACTTGTTTAACATGCAATATTGGTTTTAAAACAAAGAAAATGGTTTGAAATAACAGAAATATTTTATGTCAAAACTTCAGTAAAAAAATTCTGCAATTTGTTAAAAAAAAAATTATATATATATATATATATATATATATATATATATATATATATATATGTGTGTGTGTGTGTGTGTGTGTGTGTGTGTGTGTGTGTGTGTGTGTGTTTGAACTGTTGTCATCTTTATTGCCATATTCACATTTCAGCCATGTAGTATTCAAGCTTTCTCAGGTGATATACATTGAAATTTCAAACTGAACCCTATATTACCTGATGAAGGTTGGGCCATACAATGCCTGAAATGTCATGAATATGGCAATAAATATGGACAACAGTCTGAACAATGTAATATATATATATTTTTGTCATCCACAGACAGACTGTTTCGCTGTTTCACAGCTCATCAGTGTGGCTAGACGTCCGGTTGCCTCTAGCTAGGATCGAAACCCGACAGAATTTGCGTTAGTCCGAGCTTCTCCCACTAAGCCATCAGCTTACGGTACGGGATGAAGGTGAATTTTAGCGTGTTTATTTTTAGATTTGGATAAACACACAGTGACTTAGAGTGACTCAATTCTGTCAAAGAATGTGTTTTTTTAACAAACTGCAGATTTGAGATTTGAATAAAATTTGAAATGCCTGACCAGGAAGGAATTGAGAACTTCAAGGGTTGTTAGACTGCAAAGATCATTTTAATATCTGACAAGAAAATGAATTACAATGAAGTGATGCTTTGGAAACTTACAGATACAGAGAAATCCATTTAACAAAGGACAGAAAATATTGAATGAAAATATCGATTCTGTTATTGTTTTGAAATATTTTGGTTAAAGAAGGTGTCGAGGATAAATAAGTGTTTTGACAACAAAATATGAAACCAAAGATGAAATAATAAATAAAGTGAATTTAATTCATAGATTTGCGGAAAATTATCTCACATGAAAAGAAAGAGTAGATATTTAAAATGATGTAAGTTAGATTTAACAGAAGTTTTTTCTTTTTCTTCATCATCAAACAAAAAAGAGAAAAATTTAATTGTAAAGATAAAGAAAGTTTCAAAATAATTGACTGAATTCAACATTGGAAGAATTGGATTGATAGCAGAAGTGATGTCAATGATGAGACAAAAAGAGAAAGGTCAAATGATTGAGATTAACAACTGATTGATTCGTTTTTTTTTTTTTTTATAGCTTATCAACTCTTCAGGAGATAATTTAAATTTTTAGCATTCAACACGCTCAAACCCACTCTTAAAATCTCACCAATTGCATGACTTCCTACATTATTTGCAATGATGTCATCATATATTATGGCCGAGTATTCATGGGACGGGTCACAGCATCTTGAACATTGCGAACAATTATTTACAAGACGGGTTAAATGCTTCAGGATAAAAGCTAAAAAATATCTGTGGTTGTAAGAGTAATTCTTATTTTTGTAATTAATATTCCATTAACAATTGTCTTGGAGTTTGTGTTTAACAACATTAACCACTGAGATCATCCAAGCTCAATTAGTTTTTATTTATTTTGTTTTACCTTTTTTTTTGTCCCTCCTATTTCGTAGAATCTGTCAGTTAATTGTTACTTCATTTCTGTCTGGGTGTCATCATTATTTTGCTAGTATTGAATTGTTTTTATTATTAAACAAGTTTGTACAATTTAATTTCCTTTAGGAACCCTTCTTACATATATATGGAGAGAGAAGGGAGATCACCGCCCTCTGTAGGATCAGGTTAAGATTATAGACAAGGAACACCATTGGAAAATTCGTAAACTTAAGGAATCAGCACATATGCTAGGCCACAAAAATATCCTGAGCCGACCAAGCATAGAAATTAATACAATATGAGAACCAGTAATAAGGAGTGCCAGAGAAAAGTGATAACAACAAAGTTGCAATATGAGCTCTGGTAAAAACTGGGGGTTAACAGAAAAAATTGCAATATGAGCACTGGTAAAAATGGTGCTGAAGACATTAGGTTTATAATAGCCAGAAATTCATACACATGGCACAGTGGATAAAGGGCGTTGGTTAGATTCAGTAAAAGGACCCAAGTGTGAGTTCAATACCCGGTTAAGGCAGTGGAGAACTTTGAGGGAAAAAATTAACGGGAGATAACTGATAACTGACATCCATTAAAGATGGAACATGGAACTAGAACAGTCTACCCCAGTGAGCGAAATAAAGGGTTCAGTTCGACATTCCAACCACCTGAAGAAGGCCGGAGCATACAACGGCCGAAATGTTGTAATAAATATGGCAACAAAGATGAGAACAATAGTCCAAATAATGTAAATAAAGTACATAATACCTCATCTCAGAAATATAGAGAAATTTATATTGATATTCATTTTCAGGATTTATTGTTTAGAATACATAAATTTGTTATTTCCAGTACACTTTCTATAATTTTTCCAATTTGATTGGAATTGTTATAAAGCCAGATTTTACGATGGGCATTGAAGTTTCCCACTAATAAGAAAGGTGTCTGAAATTGGTTTATAAGATCATTTATCTCATCTTTCTTTAATTTATATTTGGGGGGAATATATATTGAGCATATAGTTATTGTGTGGTGGAGTGTAGCTTTTACTGCTATTGCCTGTAGGTTGGTGTTTAGTTGCAGTACCTCATAAGGTATTAATTTTTTAATCAAAATTGAAGAGCCACCAATTGGTCTATTTCTTATCATTGACCTGTTGCTTTTACTATATATGTCATATCCTTTAAAAGAAATATTGTCTGATTCTTTAAGGTATGTTTCTTGAAGGCAGACTGTATTTGGCTTATAGTCTGTCATAAGATGTTTAATTTCTTCATAGTTTTCCTTAATGCCTCGACAGTTCCATTGCAAAATATTTGTCTTTTTTTCCCATATCATGTTGGATAGTTTGTTTTTTTTTTTTGTTCCCTCTGCTATACTATTGTAAGAGGGTTAATTTGTGGATCCTGTTGGTTTATGTGTTGCTTGTTATTTTAAGGGGCAAGTCCTCTGTTTCCATCTTATTTGCTGAAGGACTTTCTTTTGGTTTTCTGTTTGTTGTATTTTTTTTTTTTTATTCAGGAGGAATTTGTTTTTGGTTCTATTTTTAGATGCAGACCATTGATTTGATCTCCTTCTACCTTTTGGTCTCAGTGGTTCTTTTTTCTTTATCTTTTCTTCGGAATTACTATTATTTAGAGATCTGTGTTTGTTTCCTGTTGATCCTGAAGCAGTTTCATTCAGTGGTGTGAACCGATTGTCTGTTGGAGTTGGTTGGTTGATTTTTGTTTTGTTTTTTTTTTTGTTCTTCTATGAATGAATTTCCTTTGGTGGAGGTCTTTGTTGGTTTATTTTCCATGTGTTCTTTGTCCATTATCTTAACAATTTTTGGGGTGCTTAGGCTTTCTGCCTGGGTGTAATTTCCCTGTTTTGTTTGAAGTGTTAGGGTGTATTCTATTTAGCTTTTCAGCACTTCAATTAGTGTTCTTAATTCTTTGATTAGAGTAGAGATTTCCTTCATTTCAGAGCTTTCTTCCTTTTGTTGATGTACTTTGGCTATATTTGCATAAGTACTGGTTTGTGGTCTTTGGGGAAGGGATTCCATGATTTTCCTTGCTTTTGGAAAGGTAATGTTCCTTGTGTATTTGATTTCATTTATTTTTTTCACTTATCCAAGTTTTGCAGAGGGTTGAATGTGCAGGGTGGTCCTTTCTGCAGTTGGTGCATTTCCCCTGTTTTTTACATGTGAGTTCTTAGTGTTCATAGCTGCTGCATCTTGGACATACTGATGCCCTAGTGCAGTGATCTTTGTGATGGTCAAATTTACGGCAATTTAAATAGTGGAGTGGAGTGGTCTTGGAATGTAAGTTTCTTCTTTAATATTTATATACCCTGCTTTAATTTCTGTAGATGCTTTGGTTAGTATATAGGTGCTTGAAGGTTAGTATATATGTGTTTGTGTTTTGTCCATTTTAACATCCAGGACTTTTTATTCTTTGAGGTTGTTTTTAATTTCCTCTAGGGAGCATGTGGCTAAGTCAGGACTTTTTATTATTTCTTTGAAGGTAGTGTGATTTTGGTTGGGGGGGGGGGGGGTATGTCTTAATATTTATGTCATGGAACTTTGTCCAAGAAAGCAGCTTTTCAGCATGTGATTTTTTTCTACTTGAATCAAAAGTGTTGCATTTTTTAATTTTTTGATTAGTTTAGTATGGAAGTTTGAGGATATTGTCCTCTCAATGATGAATGGTGATAACATTGTTAATGGGGCTTCCTTTATTGATTCTAATACTATATATTCAGGGAATGTATTATTCATGTCTTCCTCACTTGAGTCAGACTCAGAAAGACATCTCTTGGTTCCTTTGTCAACTAGACTTGGGTCGATGTTTGATTCTTGGGATTTTTAATTTAAATTTAGTGTTGGCCCCATTTCCACTAAATCCAAGTACACACTGCCCAGCCCTGGGATTGAACTCACAAGCAAATGTACAAACATCTCTTAGAATTAACTAAGTTCTTTTTTACTAAAATGAACTAATAACACACATTATACAAAGAACAAAATGCTCACCTGGCTTGAGGCGAAACTTCTCGCCCGCTAATTTCGTAATGCCTGTATTTGTGATGGGACTGTGACGCAGTGATGTTGTTGAAGCGGGCAACTTACAGAAGGTGGCCACTGACGGCGTGACGGTGCTGGAGAGCGGGGCCATCCCAGGTTGAGAGTTAGGAAGGAAACCAATTGTCAATGCCTTCTCCAACTCTTTCATCTCACTCACTGGGCGGTCAGTATCAAATCTCACTTTGCTGAGGGTCAAAACTGGATCTTTGACCGTGTTCCGTGCAGCCAGGGATGCTGCCGTTGTGTTTGATGGCGCTGACGTTGATAACAAGGGTGATGATGACGATGATGATGAGGGAGATGATGATGATGATGACGACAATTTCTTATCACTTGCAGCCCTTTTTTCTGCAGTTGTCTTCTTTTCAATCGACTTTTCCTCTTTCTTCTCACTCTGCATCACAAAATAAACGATTAGAAAAAGCAATAAAAATGACAGATCAGGATGAAAAACATTTGTGTGTGCGTGTGTTATATACCATAACTATGAACACTAATAATGGGTACATCTCAATCCTCATAAATATGCTGGACGCTATTGTCAAGGGGGGGGGATATATTATCTAAGTAGTCCACCACTAGCAGTGGTTTACATACTTCATGCCACTGACATTTTGTTGATGTTATAAAGATTACCATTTCATTTTCAACTTCCATTTTGGTTATTCCTCATTCAGTGACCCTTTCTTGGTTACAACAGTGTGTTCCATAAGGAGAAGCCAACACACACACACACACAGCTACTTACTCAAATGAGTTGAACTCAAAACAGAAGAGAAAATTCATCCATTATTCAGCCTTTCACAGAACAAAGAAAAATAATTTAAATCAGTTGTTGCCAACCTTTTGAACTTTATGGACCACTAAATCTATTTTAAATTTGGTGGACCACTAATATGAATTTAGAAAAAAAAAAGATAAATATATTTATATAATAATAATTGGAAAACTTATTTTATTAATATGAAATGCACCAATTAAAAGTAACAAAGTTATAGTGTAATTATTTAAATAAAACAAACTGAAAATTTTAAGTTTATTCAAGTCCACTAAAAAGTTGTTTTCTTTTTTTGTTTTTTTTTTAAATATTTTGCAAAACTAGTTTTTGAGCATGAATACTTATGAATTTGTATCTGGCGCATAAGCCGATTCTTGACTCTCCTGCTATTGCTCCATTGCTATGCCATGTTTGTAGAAAATCATACTAGTAAACCACCCAGCAACTAATTATCAACAGTAATGGTAAGAAACTATTCAGTAACAAGTATTGAACATGACTTTGCAAGGTTGTACTATGGCTGGATGATGTCATATTTGTGGACTTGTGTTTATTTCAAGATTACACAAGGTCTTGAACATATATACATATATCCATAATATGTTTTGTTACTCTTCATTTTTGACTCTGAATCTTCATAACAATTGAAATAATATCCCAAGTTTTTGGCGGACCATCAAAAATATGGTAACCACTGGTCTAAATAAATAAATCTGCAGATTCCAGAAAGGATTTCCTTCACAAAACAAATTTTACAAGTTTCAATTCTGTCTATGCTTCACTTTGTATATCTTTACATCCATAATCCCAAACTGCTGCAGTCCTACAAAGACAAGGATAAATGTTCACACACACACACACACACACACAGAGGGTCAACATATAATTGAATCTATTGATTTGCATTTCAATATCATTGTCATTTTCTTCATGTAGATTTTGTTTAATACATTACAATAAGCAATAGTCATTTTTAATATTTTCCCATATTTGTTTCAATATCTAAAAGGCTAAGAGTCCTACAAGCTTTGTCTGAAATAGTTATTTACTAACATTAGCTTTAGTCTGGCACAAGGACAGTAACAGAACACCCAATGTGATCCAAACTTGCTTGGTTTGCAAGATGAGCTTTACTGTTATTTGCTACAACAAGCACAAAAGGTACAACTGAAAAGTTCAAGAAATTTCATAAACAAAAATTACTTACGCAAGCACCAAATTTCTATAGCCTTCTCCTCTTTTGGGTATGTGCTATAAAATGGTAGCTTCTAAAGGCTAGCAGTAACAATCCCTACTAGGTTTGACTTGTATAGACTGCTTAAATTTTGAGTAACACACACACACTCACACACACACAGTTATTTTTTTGTACTAGAGGACTCTATAAAGATCAACAATTTAGTAATAGACTAGCAAATTCATCTGCTGGCCATTGTACTACTGGAGGAAGTGGTGGAGGAGCGCGTCCAAAGTGTATGTGTAAAATAGAACAGTGCGCCACTCTTACCTCTGCTAAAAGTTTCGATTTCCCTGTTGGTGCTTTGAATTTTGTCAGGGATTGTTTGGATGTCGACACAGGTGGGGATTTCTTCTTGATATCCCGCTTGGCAAGAAAGGCACCAGCTACAATCAACCTTTGTCGCCGTTTGTTTGGAAACACATTTGACTTTTCTTTCTTCTTTCCCTCTTTTTTAGAACTTTCTGCCATAGAAGAATCTCTTTTCTTTTCTGACATCAAAAAAGAAAGAAAAAAAAGAAACATTAGAAAAAGAAAAATAATTAAAATTTTCAGTATTTTATATAAAATGCCAAAACATTAGAGTTCCTTCAAAACATATTACACGTTTCTTCAACTGAATACCTGACAGAGTTTCCCAAGCTGCTGGACATGTTGCATACATGTGGATCTATTGCAGGTCTGTCCGTAACAAAGCTGTGTTTGTTGGTTAAGGCTACATGGAATTTACAAAGGTCTGGATTATATCCCATACATGCTCAATGGGGTCGAAATGTGGTGAGTGCTGAGACCAGTGTAATACCTAAAATGTCAGTCAAGTGTTCCTGGAACTGGTTTTGTGTCCCCTGCACATGACATTCGTTTGTGGTCCTTGTGAACTACCAGCGGTCACACACTACTCCATTTCAGAGCTACCACCACCAGTTTGCACAATGCCCTTCTGACAAGCAAGATCTATCACCTCATGCAGTCTCCTTTATACAGCAATTCTGCTGCTAACCTGAAAGAGCTGGAAATACAACCTCCCCTAAATAGGCTAGAGACTACCAGTCTTCCATAGACCAGTGGTGATTTTATATGTCATGGTGTCTATAATGATATCCTTATTGATCAATGACTATAAAACTGCTTGCGATAGGTTACACTTGGCACTGATGCTGACTGATGGGTTGAACAGTGCAAATATTGAATTTGGTTACGATATAACAAAATACTTCCCTTTGTTAGGTGATTACAATTCTTGTCAGTTATCCCATTTTTTATATCAACTGTGAGTATCCTTAGGTTTTACAGGAGACTGATATCTGTCTGGAATTCATATACACCTGGTTCTCCTTGATTGTCACCTCAAAGATTAAAAAAAAGCCTCATCTTCTAAGGTGCTAACAATCATTCTACCCTCAAATGACATTAAATCCTCTGCCCCTCATCATCCCTCAATTGTATACTACTTCTTTAACTATTACATCACACATCCAAGCTAAGCCCACTTTAAACCATCCAATTTATTGTTCTCGAATTTTTTGGCACTTCTATAAACATTTTATAACATTATAAACAAACTCAATGGCAATAAAAATTACCCAACAGAGAAAAATATAAAATAGTAATAAGTATTGCAGAAATTTATTCTTTAACAACTGTCCTTAGAATTTACGAACCCAATAACTTAAAAATAAATTTCTCAGCAATTTACAAAATATAAAATTGAAATATGAAAAAGAATGTTATCAATAGATATTAAATTTAAGAATAAAAAGGGATTTGAATATAAGCCATAATGACATCATGCAATTTTTGTCTGAATTTTTGGAAAAAAACTTTTTACAAAATACTTCTTTCAAACTTACATCCTTGTCTTTGCAATGTTATTTTTGCTTTTTTAAAATTCCTCCCATGACATTTCAACAACTCTACTCTCCAAATCTTCTTCAGGAATGTGTTGTATGGAATGCAAAGTGTATTGTTCTCAAGTGAGAAAATCACAATAGTACAATGACCAAAATGATGAAAGCAATCAAAATGAAGATGCAAGTCTAAAAGAATCCTTGTCTAATAATGCAGAACTTATAAAACACTAATTTCCTTTGTGTCAATACAAAAGGCGTAATTCTTGCCGTGTTCAACTAGAGACACAACCCATACCTGAAAGAGATTAATTTCCTTTTCGTTTAACTATAATAAATTAAAATATCTTTTGATTCAACATTTATAGCAGACATCAAACTGGAACGGATAATAAACACTTATTTTCCAAGAGAGATATAATGACCATCAACAACCATGCTAAACAAAAAGGCATGCTGGGATAGAGCAAAATAAAGACAAACAAAATCAAACCTTTATCACAAAAAATAAGAATCAGCTTAAAAATACAAAACCCAGTCAACAAGGAAAATAAATTATTTCAAAACCTGAAAATGTCCCCGTCCAAAGTCAACTGGAAAAATCTGTGTCTATCAAGTTCCTTGAACTTATTTTCATTTCATGCTCCAAAAATTTTTAAATCCAATTATGGAACTAAACTTATAACCTTTTTGGTAACTCCTTATTAATCTGGTAGTAAAATGTAGGAATTTACTTTCTCCTTGCACTATTAGACTCCAGTAATCTGTACAGAAAGTTTTAAAAAAAAAAAAGTCACAGTTTAATACAGCTCTGAATATTAGTTGAAAATTAATTACTTTTCTGAAAAAGTCTAAGTCTAAATGATTTTCTTTTAAGTGCATAACAAATCTAACATTGAGACAAAGTTACAAACATCAACTAATCTCCAGTTTGTAACATGTGAGCTGATGTTTATTATAACATTAGGAAAGGTTATAATTAACTTTCAAAGAAATCACACCAACTCATTCACTGTAATTTATGTAACACAAGTGATTTTTTTAATGCATGTAATTGCTTCTGAATTCTTTCTTCTCTAAACAAAATAAAATTCATACTTTATTAGTTACTGGTGTAACAGAGAGAGTTTGGGATGCACACAAACACATATATATATTTTTTTTTATTATTGAAATTGGAGTAGATTTGAACAGCGAAATTAGATCAGAACAATTTTGTTTACCGATGAAAACCTGATCTCGCCCATTTGGAATTGGGTTATTAGAAAAGACAATGAGATGATCGAAATAACTTTTATCGGTTAAAATTTGAAACAGAGTTTACTCAGGCTATGAGAGCTTTGAAACTCACATGGTTTTAGGTTGACAGCGACACTCATGATAATTGCATGCGGACCAAGTGAAAAAGTGGCAGAAGGGAGAGAATTCTCGAAGAGACAGGAGAGACCACGATCAGTCGGCAAATCGTTGTCACTGCATGACATCACGTGCGTGGGCACCCGCCGGCAACCATTACGGGTCGTGGCGCTACAAGGCCGACGAGAAAGGCCGACGGAAGAGGACAGAGGGAAGAGGCAGAGAGTAGTTGGCTGGTCTGCTGTCGAGTGCAGTCGAGCTGGAGAGAGAGGTCGGAGATTGGGAGTGACGTCAGAGGTTGGAGCCAGGCGCCTGCTTACATATTTTGTTGATATACGTATGAAGAAGCGAATTACTCCTCCAACGTCTAAGACTACTACTATTATTACTACCACTGGAAACGGAAACGTCAAATAAGTTACAATAATCAAGAGTCGCATATTGTTCTGAGACGATTTCACAAGCTAATCACAACCCACTCTCTGTCTAGTATCCAGTGTATGAGTTTTTATGTCAATTATTTTCATTTCTGTAACCCGTTTCTTTTCTATACTATTCTTTTCTGTCATATAAAAGACATTAAAAATTCAACCATTGAATAGTTGTTTGTTCGGCTTACTGCAGATATATATTTTTTTTGGTGCATTCTAAATTTCTTAGCACAGACGCTCCAGCCGTGTCTACATCTTCAGTCGACCGTGAATGGATGAACATCACTTCTGCTTTCTGGATCAAACCAAAAACAACATGGGCAGGAAGCAGGATTAAACCAGTGCACCGGTCGAATGATCTACGGATGCTCAGGGGACCTACGGTCACTCCCTTAGGTTCAGTTAGGACCAAATAGACACCTCAACCCAGAGAGTAAAGAGAGTAAGACGTCAGAGGTTGAGGGGCCGAGGTGAAAGTGGTTAGACTGGTAGCCGTGACCAGGATAGACCCGTGGGAATTACCATGACCGTCGGAAAGAGGGTTGCATTTGTGTTGTCCAGTCAGGACCAAGTAAGACCAGAAAGGACTCTAGTCTTCAGACTATATTGGTCTAAAAGGGACATAAGGAGGAAAAGAGAAGAAAGCAAGGAGGAAGAAAAAGAAACAAAACACGGTGCGGCGGACCTCAGGTAAGTCACTTCTTGGTTTCCTTTGTTCGCTCATTGCACTTAGATCTGCCAGTAATATTATTGATCTTGTTTTGACTTTGTCGACGTTGTACGCAGTTGAAGCGCCGCCATCATGTTAAGTATTTTTCCTTTCGTTCTGTCGTTGAAAGTGGTAGTTGACAAGACGCTAGGATGAGCGTAGCAGGATCAGATGCCACAGATGACCTTGGGGACGTGGGAGTCCCCGAAATATCGATGCGTTTCAGGAGGCTGATAGGTAGCATGAAGCTACCTACTTATAAAGGAAACTCTGCGGACCTGCACGAATGGATTCTGTCCATTCAGAGGAAGCAGGTGATCTGTGGTCTCTTGGACCAAGAAATAGTGCTCCTAGCTTACGACGCCGCAGCAGGGCAGGTGTCCAAATTCATAGGGGGGTGTACAGAGAAAACCCGGCCCCGACATGGACCGTGCTCTGGTGCAGCAATACGCAAGTGAGCGTACGGCCATTGAGGCAGTCAGGAAATTATTCCGGCTGCAGCAACAAGGAGAGACTAATGAGGAATTGGGGGAAAGAATTGCGGGGCTAGCTTTTCCAGAGTTGGCGACTCGGGACAGTGGTCCTACTCAGGCCTTGTTGGTCGACGTGTATGTGGACGCACTGAGTGACAGGGACCTGAGGGGCGATGTTCTGAAGGGAGGACCAGTTAGCCTGGCCGCAGCCATAGAGGCGGCTCAGACCAGGAAATGATAAGAGGGGGTGTAGATAGGAACCCCCGGGGGGCCAAAGTAGTGATAAAAAAGAAGGACCAGGAGCGAATCCAGATACGGGACCCAAAAGAAGAGGTGGAAGAGGACTGGTAAGCTGAGGCATTTCCAAATAGGAGAGCCTGGGATCTACGTTATGGGTTTCACAAGCCCACACCGGGCCTATATGGGCTGGTGTGCTGGTATGGTGGGCATCGGGGTTGCGACTGTCCGACAAACTATGGAGACAAGCCAAGGCCTTTGGGGCCAAACTGCACGACTTGTGGTGAGTTCGGGCACAAGGCTCGGTGGTGTACAGCAGAGGGAGACTGTAAACTGGGGATAAAGCAAGTTAATACACTGGTGCCCCCTACCGAGAAGGAAAAGGGTCCAGGAAACGCTGATGGGTCACCTGCGAAAAAGTAAGAGGCAGGGTGGCCCCAGTGCAAGTAAGACCTCAAGTTCAGTTAAGAACGAGTAGACACCTCAACCCAGAGAGTAAGACATCGGAGGTTGAGGGGCTGGGGGCGAAAGTGGTTAGACTGGTCCAACATACATGTCTGTCAATGCTAATATCTGCTGCTTCTCTATTTGGACCTTATGCCAGAAAAGTAAGTTCCTCCTTGACACTCCATAATGCCAACAATATTTCTGAATATATGCTGCAGAGAAATATTCTGGATGAATTTTGGAAATTCATTTTCTTTTCTAGATTTTGTTTAAATAAAATTAGCAATTTAATTTTGACCCATGAGATATTGAATTCTGAGATTTCTATGTTTAAGCTTTCCTGTTATAAACATCAGAACTAGTCTCAAGTGACCCAAGCTACCAAATTATTCCATGCCAGAGATACTTTACATACCCAATCATCTTTTCCATACGTGCTTTATAAAGAAGGACAATTTCTGGGGCTCATGATAATATTATTTGGTAATCCGTAAGGATAATTCCAAAGAGGATATAGATCCAGAGAGATCTCAATATAAGAATAGTGCAAATGATAAACCCATGGGTTTCTAAACTCTCCGCTTTCACACATATATATATATATATATATATATATATATATATATATATATATATATATATAAAAAGAAAAAACACTAAGATATATAATCCGGTGTTCTTATTGATATTTTTTATTTTTACAAAACAGTGCTAAATTTAAATTTACAGAGCATAAATATTATAAATTAACTGATTAAAAATATGGTTTCTTCACTACCCAGTAATAACCATGTTTCAAAAACTGAAGCTAAAAACTTCAAATTTAATTAAATTAAAAGCATTAGTTCTGTTTCATCTTCTAGCGAGAACTAATGCTTTTAATTTAATTATAGAATTAAATTTGAAGTTTTTAGCTTCAGTTTTTGAAACATGGTTATTACTGTGTATCAAAGGAACCATATTTAAATCAGTTAATTTATAATGTGTATATATATATATATATTGCATAAAAGGTTAATGATCAGGGTTGAATTGGACCAGGGAACAGTAGTATTAAACAGTATAAAAAAAATAAAAATAACATGTAAAGCTTTTAACTTTAAAAATTAGGAAATCAGTTGACTTCACTACTTTGGTTTCAACTGTATGGTATCCTCTGGTGACTCTGGTTGACCTTCCAACACTTTATTTAAAAAAACAAAACAAAAAAAACACAATGGATGCTATATTTTTTTAAATAAACAAACACATGGTGTTGGTCGTGATAGAAAGTTAGGAGGAGGATGCAAAGAAGGAAAGAGGAGAAGGAGGAGGAGAAAAGCAAGGGTATTATAAATGTATTGGGGGGGGGGGAGTAATTGAAATGTACATACTTTTTTAACCAGCTCCATATGAGATTAAGAGGAAATTTTTTGTATGAATGCAATGGCTCATGACTTCAGGTCAATGGTTCAAAAGGTTTTTTGCATCCGGAAATGTCATTATTGCTAATTTTCCCTGTTGGCAGAGGTTGCAAATTTTATTGCTGTAAGAATTTGCCTTTTTTAAAACTTGTCCATCTTACAGTCGGATCCATGCTGTTTTCTTCTTTTAAATTCCTCACATGGTCAGCTAGTTTGGTAGAAGCTCCTGACACTTACTAGCTTGAATGATAACCTATGATTGTACCATCTTCGTTTGAACCGTACCTTCAGTACATATCCTATGTATGTTTTATGACCTTTAATATCTAGAACTTCTGTTTTTAGATTTTATTGCTTCAATTTTACAAGCTCCATTAATAGACATTTATTCTGATTTCTAGAGTTGCATAAATTACTAGTGTTAACTATATTTTGCTACATTTGTTTTGAAATTTCTGGCATTTTGTCTATTTATTATTGTTTTTAAATTACCAGTGCAATTAATAAAAATTGTATGAGGATACTATAAGGTTGAAACCAAGATAGCAAAATCAACTGATCTCCTAATTTTTAAAGGAGATAGATATATATGTGTGTGTGTGTATATATATACACACACACACATTTATATATATAATAAAAAATAAAAACATGATACAGCTGAAAGGAATAAAATAGTTTTAGTTTGACACCAAAATTTCTGGTACAAATAAAATTAAAACGAAAGAAAAAAAAAAAGAATACAGGCGGGGTAAACAGGAAGGAAGGAATGGATGGAATACCAGAAGTACTTCCTTGGGGCTTGGGGACAGGCTTTGTAGCATTTTCCTCTTTGGGCTCACTAGCTTTGGGGAAGTCTTTATGCTCTTTACTTTCCTTGGGTTCTTTGCAAGTCGTGGTGGTGGTGGTAGTAGTCTTTGCTGATGGGGCTGAAGAGGAAAGAAACAACACCAAAACCATCATCATCATCACACAATCATCAAATGATTATGAATGTACCTTTATTGCATATTGATTATTTTATTTATTTATATATATATATATATATATATATATATATAAAAGGTTATCAAGTGCTAAACGAGATTTCTAAAAAAGACTCTCACTGGGATGATTCTTTTCTAGATTTTAAATGCAGATTTAAAGTTCAGATTACAAACCTAGTTTCATGACATACTGACTTATTTATGTCTTGTCAAATCTACTAGTGTTCAATTTCATACTCTTGGGAAAAACAAATTCCTTTGTTTCTGTGATCTACCCAATCAGCAAATGACATATCTTATCTTGGACATATTATGATGTTGACAGTTAAGTGAGTGGATAAGCAACACTTTAAACCAGTGGTTTCCAAAACATTTTTTTTCTCTGGGCCACATTTTTAGAATAAAAATTTGCTCACGCCTCACCAAATTTTACATGATAAAAAGTACATTTAAAAAAAAAACCAGAGAGGCTTAAAGGGAGATAACTGCAGATTTGAAGTCAGAACATTATCATTGATAACTCTCTCCTCCAATTTGCAGAGCCTATTTAATATATTCTTAATACTTGACATAATGCAAACATATCTCAGTGATAAAATCAGTCAATAATTATTTATAACTATTTATACTGGGACTCATAACTGCAATTACAAGTAATCTATAATAATATTTTAAATTTTTATTCATTTTTGGCATATGAATTTTTTGAAACTGTTTCTAAATCTTTGATTGTCTTTCAATCATTTTGCCTCACCTGCTATCCTCCTCCACTGCACCTATGAGGCGTGTAGCACCATTTGAGAACGACTGCTTTAAACAAATCACTCTCCTCTAACAATCTTAAATGGTCCAGACAGAAGCAGCAATAAATTAATTAAACTTACTTACATTGTCAGTGCCAATCAATTATTTTTGCTTTGTCTTAATTACAAGATTCTCCAAGCTTTAAGTTTTTTTTTTATGGTTGCATCTTCTTGGTATTACCAGAGGAAGGTTAATTGGATTCATGTCTTGCTCAAGAGTGAATCCAGATTTGTATAAAACTTATAGATAATCTCTGAGAAAACATATCTACTTCAAAATATCTTACAGTTGCTGCAACTTCATTTACATTGCTGTAGTTCTCTTCTTAGAGGGAAGGACTGACAGGTTAGACACTTTACCAAAGTGTGGTTTTGAAATCTCCATAGATGGGTAACCAATATCACCTATCCGAGATGACTCGGATAAGCAATTAACAAAATTCTCACCTGTACAACAAAATGCCTACTAATAAACCTCATTTCTATCCGCATTCAACATGCCATTCCTATTAACTGGGAATATTGAAATGAGACAAACAAGACTATGATTTTGTCACCTCCAAAAGGCAGGTAAACAAGATAAAAGGATAGGCACATGTTCTCTTATACATCCACAGACAATGAACATGGATAAAAGTACCAAATTATCAACAGAATAACAGTAAAGTCCTTGAACAGGTAAAAAACAAAGAAAAATGTGAAAAAAGTTCCAAAAGGCTCTAACAAAGAATCTGATCAACTTTTTCTTTTTAAATGTTTGTTTCATTTTTCTAACAAATTGTTCAATATTCAAAATATTTCTTTATGGATGAAAGACCCTTGTGAATCTATAAACATGCATTTTTGTTGACAAAGACAATTTGATAGTGTCTTTTTCTTTCTTTCTTTTTTTTTCCCCTCAAGAACCCAAATTGCAAAAGAAACATTTCCAGCAGTCATCAGGCAAAACAAATCAGCTTTCATTATTTTTGATTTTGCACAAAATTTCTTTTGCTTCATCAAAAGTCACCATCATTTCTAGTCTTCTCCAGCTGTTAATTACAAATAAAACCTTTAATAAAGCATTTTTATGATGACATTTTACTAATTTCAAAAGTTCAATTAATTTACCAACTCAAATCAAAACATTTTTAGCCAATCTACTCTTTAGCCACTGCATTAGACTTTGTCCAAATCAAAATCACATCTGAAATTCCTGTGCTGAAGAATTTCATTTTATTTTCTTAGCACAGTTACATTAACAATGTTTGATTTTTTTAATGTTTTCATCCCAATAAAGGTGATAAAGCCACTAAAGATGCAAGAGGTTACGGAGAGAAAATGTTATCGAGGAAAAAGGACAATAATAAAAGAACAGTGTTCATTATTAAATTTAATTGCGTCTTTGGAAACATTTCCATAAAAGCATTCATAAGAGACGTTATTTAGATAGACTGCAATTTGTATACAACATAGACTTAGAAATAAATAAAAACTTCATTCGTTAACTTGAAATGAAACTTCAAATCTAAACAAACGAATGAAAATAACATGGCCAAAAGATAAAAAATATAAAACTAGTTTGCATAGAAGTCAAAGAATGCTTAGAAAACTGAGGTTCAATTGCAAAACACCAGGGTTTACTTTGATTGAAGATTTCATATTGTTTTATTTTAGGGAACATGACTTTTGTCTTTTAGCAGAATAAACAATGAAGAGAAACCATCAACCCAAAGTTTAGATTTGCTTCATTCAAGGCTCAATTGCATTTATTATCATCATCAGATTTTGGCATGAAATTATTTCTTATTGAAAAACCAACATAAACAAGTTATGATACTGTAACTGGTGTAGATTTTACCAGTCAATAAAACTACAATTAACAGTAAGTTGAGAAAGAGTTAACCTTTTACTATGAATTTAAGCTTTTCAATTATTTACATGAACATTTTGAGTATTTAGAGAAAAAAAAATATATATTTGATTGACAAAAAAAGGAAAGAGAAATCAATTGCCAAAAAAAGGAGGAGCATGTTAATTAATGAGGGAGAAAGAAAATTTGCCACCTGCGTTATTTTCTATTCTTTCATTCATGTTATATTAAAATTAGATCTGTAAAAATAAAATTGATCCACAGCAGTTAATGATGTCTATTTGGCTAAAAACTGGTAAAAACCAAAATTGAGGAGGAACATGTCTCACCTTTCAATTTCTCTGTACTGTCGACAGAGACAGTTCCCAAGCTTGATGTAGATGACGCAGAGGAGGCTCGACGCTCCCGAACCACACCTGATAATTTGGAGTCTGGAAAAAAAATAAAATAAAATAAACCACATTAATTTCAGCAATCACTCAGACAACCAATTTCCCAACAACCAGGTTTAACCCACCATCATTGCACAAAAAGTAAAAGTTCAAAGTCTGACTAATGTACACTACATTATTCGGACTATTGTCATCATCTTTGTCGCCATATTTATTACAACATTTCGGCCGTTGTACGCTCCAGCCTACTTCAGGTGGTTGGAATGTCGAACTGAACCCTTTATTTCGCTCACTGGGGTAGACTGTTCTAGGTCCACATACCATAATAATGTAAATAGTGTACATAATGCCTCATCTCAGAAATATAGACAGATACTGACTAGTGTCTGTCTATATTTCTGAGATTAGGTATTATGTACATTATTTACATTATTTGGACTATTGTCCTCATCTTTGTCGCCATATGACACAGTGGATAAAGGCAATAGTTAGATCCAGTGACAGGACCCAAACAGTGCGCGTTCAATACCCGGTTAAGGCATTGGAGAACTTTCAGAGGGAAAAATTAACAGGAGATAACTGATAACTGACATCCATTAAACATGGCACGTGGAACTAGAACAGTCTACCCCAGTGAGCGAAATAAAGGGTTCAGTTCGACATTCCAACCACCTGAAGAAGGCCGGAGCGTACAACGGCCGAAATGTTGTAATAAATATGGCAACAAAGATGAGGACAATAGTCCAAATAATGTAAATAAGATACTGACTAATGTAGTTGGTATTCCCTACACACTAACGCCCTTGGCAAAGGCATGAATTTACTTCTTTTAATATGCCAATCAAGAATTGCATGAAAAGAAGAGGATTATTGCCAAGTAAACTCCATTGTCCCAAGAAACCTGAGAAGGTAAGTTGATAATTCGTGCCAAGCCAAATTCATGAAGCAACACATCAAAAGCAAACACTTTTGCATTTTATCCAGGAATTTTTATTTTCCCCAAATCCTTTTCTCATTCTAACCTTATTTTCTTTTTTAACATCATTTTGTCAAAAGAATAATTTTTGTTCCAACAGTTCTTCAGATGACTATTAATTCTGTTCTTCCTCAAGTGTACAATCTTTTTTTCTTTATTTCTGAAAATAGTCAAAAAAAAAAAAGAAATGGTGGCTAATTAAAGGGAAACCTTAATGCCATGCCAGATATTGTTTCCACAAATGACACACAGGCACAATTAGCCATTTTATATGTCAACTTGTTTGACAATCTCTCTCTATATTTGCCCAGTATGGTGCATTGGTTCAGGGTGGCTCAAAAATATCTCCAAATATGGGTAAAAAAATAAAACAAATATGAAATAGATCAGTATTCCAGTATATGTGATTTTTGTGCAGTAAAACTTGTATCAGAATCACAAAATGCATTGCAAGTAATTTGTTTTTAATTAAAATTTGAATATTTCCTAGCCAATTATAGATATTTTATGTTGGATTCACTTAGTTGTGACAAAGATTATAAATTACATTGAGATTTTTTTTTCTCAATGATTGATCCACTAAATAAAATCATCTCAAAAAGTTTTGAAAGGAGATAGAATTTCATTGCATTTTTTTTCCTGTTTTTTGTCCTGAACACATTTTGATTAGTTAACAAGCCTTATTCAGTTGAAAGATTAAGACTTCCAACTGCTACCAATTTACTAAGAGAAGCTTACAGAAGCAACTACTCAAAATGTTGGGCTTAAAAAAGTAAAATTAATAATAGAAGCTGTTAGCCTAAAACTATCATCTCTAGAAATTGTGAGTTTGTTTTAAGAAACCCACCAAACCTATTGGAAAATAACCTTAAACTAACCTCAACCCTTTTTCCTTCAAAGACTAATTTAATTTTTTTTTTAAATATAAATAACTGTTCTTAATTCATCCACACTTAAGACAAAAATTTATTTTGAAAATTTATACACAATAAATTCTCATCCAAATCCTTACCTATTGCTGGAGTTTCTTTCACTGTGGTTTTATTTTTTTTGGGTTGTTTTGCCTGTGTGGGAGCCTCCTTGCTGACACTCTGTACAAGGGAAGGCGGCACTGTGGCCATGGTGGTAGTGGTAGTTGTTGTCGTCGTGGTTGTAGCAGCTGTCAGAGTTGTTGTTGTTGTCGTTATTGTTGCTGACATCATTGTTGTCATGGCAGCCACTGAAGTTGTTGAACTGGAAGCAGACAGACTCTCTTCAGTATTGCTTCCACCAATTGCAGGCTGGTTTGGAATTGGATCCATTTTCTAAAAATGCAATAAAACATCTCAGTTTTTATCAAGAATATTCAAAACTTTATAAATTGGTAGTAAAATGGTTTTGTTTTTGTTTTACAGCATATCAACCTCAATGGGTTATTTAATGCCAATAAAATTTTTATTGTTGGTAATGTTTTTCTTCAAAAATATATTTCTGGGAATATTTTTCCTTGAAGAAATCTATAGCTGGTCATATTTTTTTCAAAGAATGTATAACTGTTTGTATTGCTGGTATTTTTTTAAAAGTATTGCTGATAATAATTCTTCCTTCAAAAATTATTGCTAGCAATAATTTTTTTTATTACAAAGTATTTCTGGTATTAAAAACTATTTTTACACAAGTTTGGGTGTTAACTATTTGCCCATAGCTGGGACCCTAACAGGTGCTACCACTGCTGGTCAGGGTGGACCTGAGAACACCAGTAATTAAGAGGTAGTTCCACGCTTCTCAAAACCTCCTGATCAGAGGCCTTGCTGTTGGATGTAGTTTATTGTCTTACCCAGGACGTGGATGTAAAATGGAGAGAATAAACTTTGTTATCAATAAAGCTGGTTATAATTTATGGAGATACCACTAAAGTTACAAGCTATGAATTTTTTTCACAATTTAACTAAAAGTGACACTGATTTTCTTCCAATGTCACGTCATGTATATATTTTCATGTGAAAAATTTAAAGAAATTGAAGTCACAAACCATGAAATTTACCATATGTGATGGCATCAAATAAGCCCCCCTTCCTTACATTTAACATTACAATATGAAGTTGAGCTCTGGTACAAGTACTGGTAGTCAACAAGCTTACAAGATATCTTAAACTTTACAGATAAAATCAAGAGGATCTTTTTCAGGAAGATTATAGAGAAAAACAAAAACAAATATTATAATTAATAGACATGCAACACAATTAGCAAATAGCTAAATGCTATTATCCAGTATTTCAATATTCTAAGACGACAAATATAGTTGCAAACTTTTCTTCTTGAAACCAGCATCATGCATACAACCCTCCAGCGTCAGCAATTAAATGAACCTAGTATATGGTGCAAATTCACATATCTGCATAGAATGGCACAAACCCAAGAAAATCTCAAATAAAAGCCAAACCCAGCCTATGCCTTGACTTGACTTGTATCGATTTTCACCCTGGACAGGTTGAAACGGCTTCCTCCCGAGCAAGTACAGCATCTTGGACCATCGCTGCCCACACCCGCCAATCCTGAGCCAGGTCACACGAAATAGCAAGCCACTCGCGATTCCATCGTCGAAGACCAACTACTTGCGGACCCGATAGTACTGCTAGGTCATCCTTGATCGTGCTAGCCCACGTCTTCAGCTGCCCACCGACACGTCTTCGCCAGCCAGGAAGGGAAGGAGGGAGAAGTACATCGCGGATGAGCTCTCCCTCCGGGCGTCGAGCTGCGTGCCCGAACCATCGGAGACGACGCTGGAGCAGGATGGGTGGCAGAGGACGGAGACTCAGGCGACAACGCAGAGTGGTTGTGGGCACACGATCGATCCGGCGGCATCGCAGAATGCAGCGAAGGCAATCGTTGTCGAACACTTCAAGCCTTTGTAGGTCAACCGCTCTAAGTGGCCACGTTTCGCAGCCATAGAGAAGGATAGTCCGAACAATAGCCTGATAGATGCGCCCCTTCATAGCCGCAGAAATCTCTCGTCGCCCCCATAGTGACCGCTTGAGATGCACGAATGCGGACGTTGCAGCTCCTATACGGCATTCGACCTCAGCAGCAGACTGCCCAGCTTGTATAATGGTTGAACCGAGATAAACAACGTCCTCCAGATCAACCCCGTCCAGCGTCAGTGGCTGCCAGTTGATCGGATCAACCAGGGATAGGTCGTCATGCTGAGTTAACAAGAAAAATCCCTGAATATTTCAGGCTCTATAAAATATGGACAAGTGTACTAAAACTGAAGAAGTATTTATAAACAGAAAAGCCTTTTTCAATAGGAATTCTGATGGTAGGAATATTTTGGGTTATGGCATCTCTTTTATATGTAGAGTTGGTAATTATTTTCTTTTCAGGGGAAAGACTGTAAAATTTATTTTGAAATCAAATTTGATACTTTTCTTTAATTCATAATCACTGAGAAAGACAACAGTGATGTGTCCATCTGATGAAGTTTTGCAACCCTCACCTTGAAATCTGGAGGTAGTGTTTGGATATTTGAAGGTTGAACCAATTTCTTAAAGCCATCATAAAAAAGCACTTCATATCCAGCTGAGAAAGAAAATAAAAAAAGTAAATTTTAAAAAAATAAATGATATAAATAATTAAAAAAAAAAAAAAGACTAAAAGAAATAAAAAAGATGTCGCAAAATGAGAATATTAAAAAATTTGCAAATATTTTTTGAGAGGGTTCCAAGTTGTGTGTGTGTGTGTGTGTGTGTGTGTGTGTGTGTGTGTGTGTGTGTGTGTGTGTGTGGTGGGGTTTTGAGGGATGACTCCAAATCCATTGTAGCTCAAAATTTTCTTGTATACTGTCTTATAAAGAATACCAGCTGTAACACATGCCTGAGGTGCTCTGAGTAACAGCTGATATAGTCTTTAGAAGATGGTTATTTCCCTTTTTGCAAGACAAATTTACTAACATGTGAGTGTTACTTAAGACATGAGTGACTATAATAGGTTTTTAGAGGTTAGAGATTGATAAAATCCAGAGAAGAATCTGCAATGTTATCGGTCCTAACCTGGCATCTCAGCTTCAGCTGAAACAGGGTAGTAGTTGAGTCATTCTGGTGCATGAAAGTTGTTAGTAACTTTCAGTGTTGAAAGATCTGATCATTCTGAGCATAAGAGTAGAGATTTTACAAGGAGAAAAATATGGGAGAGTGGTTATTCTAGATTTAGTAAGATTCAATAATGACTGACACCACTGGCTGAATTCCATAATCCCAAGGAACTTGGCATGACATGACTAATGAGTTTGCCAAAGTTCACAGGTTTTTGGTCACTTTAGGGTTTGTTTATTTAGAAACCTATTCATCGTATTTGCATTGATTTTAGTAACTTAAAAATCCAAGCCAAAACTGAAAAACACTTTGTGGCTGGTCATCTGGTTTTGTTACAAAAGGTTCTTTCTTTTAGACGCTGAATAATCTTGTCAGTTTCCTAGACAGAAGTCTATATAAGCAGAATACAGATGCACATGAATGATTGGGTGCACAAGAGTAGGCACACAACAGTTGGAGATGCCCTCATGCCACATTCAAACATTGTGCATCAGAAAAAGCCCATCCTAAAAGTAATTCACTGTTAAGATGTCTTTCAGTACCTCAAAGGATAGGGAAAAAGAATGATTGAGATGAAGCAGATCCATAGCTGTTATATGATTTTAGTCTGGTTTTCTTTACAGTGTATAATCCTCAATGAGTTTATTTAATGCTAACAAGATTGTCATTGCTGGTAATAATTTTTCAAAAAATATATTGCTGGTAATATTTTTCCTTCAAAAATGATCTGCTGGTAAAAATTTTATCCTTAAAAAATTCATTGCTAGTAATAATTTTTTTTACAAAAAGTATTGCTATATTAAAACCTATTTTAACACTTTTATAGTGTTTTGACTCCAGTTGGGGAGGGGGCCTTAATTGCTGGTGTTCCCAAGTCCACCCTGGGTCAGCGTAGACTTGGGAACACCAGCAAATAAGATATGGTTCCACACTCTTCAGAACCTCTTGATCATAGGTCTTGCTGTTGGATATAGTTTATCGTCTTAACCGGGACGCGGATGAAGTTTATCACCTTCCCCAGGACGCAGATGAATTTTATCGCCTTACCCGGGACGCAGATGAAATTTATCGTCTTACCCAGGTCGCAGATGAAGTTTATCATCTTACCCAGGATGCGGATGAAGTTTATTGCCTTACCCAGGGCAGTATATGATTTTATATTTCACCTCTAATTGTAAATAAATTTTCCAACAGCATCATTTTCTTCAAATCAGCTGGATCATCCAACATAGAGGAAACACTTGATTGAAATCAGTCCAACAAACATCCATATCTCATGAATCCACTAGACAACACATCTTGGTGAAGCAAAATTTATTTCACTGAACATAAGCCACCTTCACTAAAATCTCTTCCAGCTTCTTGCTTTCTTGTCAACCTTCATCTTCAAAAATGGAAATGCAATGTCAATTGTTATCTTCTGTCTTCTTAATTCTTCTTTTATTGTTCTCTCTCTTTAATAATGTTTTTCTTTTTCTCATATTCTTTCACATTCAGTGACCCCTTGCATCCTAGTGACTTTATTGCCTTGCGTGGGTGAAACGTTAAAAAAAAAGTGGTTAGATCACAAACAAAACTTATGTAAGGACCAGTTCTTGCTTAGACTTCCAGAGAGACAGATATAAAAGGCAGTGTTGGTTTGATAAGCAAGCAAATTCCATGTACCCAAAAGAAGAACGCAAAACATATCACCAAGGTTGTCTGTGTCACTCCTAGGGACATTATAAATAAGACCTCCTATTTATTTAGCCTTTAACATAGTGATTGCTTTTTCCATGTATGTTTTTAATTCTTCTGTGTCGGACAAATATCTCACATTTGTATATTCCAGTGTTATACATAAAATATTTTCAAGGCAGACTTCATTATTTGGAATCAACTTCTTTGAGTTATTCATATCCTCCATTCCGTCACATTAATGTGTTAATATATCACAGAGATAAACTAATGCCTGACGTGGGCCTTGGAGAGCAGAGAAAACCAAAATAGTTCTTCTCCCTTTCCGAGGGACCCCTTTAATCCAATCCAAGAGAAAATATCCTTCAGCTAAAGGTTTACTTTGCCAACCCATGTAAAATGTACATAAAGTCAATCTAAGCAAGCATTTTAGCTTCAGTTATAGAAAAAGATATGGAAGCAAATTAAAAGTTGTACATCAAATTAAAAAAATAAAGAATAAAAAATTAAAAAAAAGAAATTGTCTTTCATGTTGCAAATTCAAGAACACTATATTTTGTTTTCTATCCAACCCATATCTGGAAATAAAAGAGAAAAAATGTATTTACCTGGCAATTTGTTTGATAATATTTTTGCTGGATACATTTTGCAGTCTGACCATTTTGCCAATACATGGTCACCAACCTTCCGTGACTGAAAGAGAGAAAAAGAACAGAGATTTATTTTAAAAATACATTGTTCTCCATGATATGATTGCATCTTTCAACTTTATCAGGTTTTGTAATTTGTGGCTATCCATACTTCAGCTGTCCCATGACACGCAATTTAAACATGATTTCATCACATGTGGATAAAGAAAGCTAAAAACAGTATGACATTAAAAAACAGGCACATACTTTATTAGTACCATCCAAAAATCACCTGACATTTTAAATATGTAAATTTTCCAATTGTCTACCAAAATATATGGAGACGTCTGACATTTCATCTTTTATGGGTGGACATATTAGACATGTGTGCATGCCTGAATTATGTTTGGATGTAAATATATTGCAGTAGGCTTTCTAAATGAGAAGATGTAATACTGCCTCTGAAAAAAAACAAAAATGGTCAAGCAAAGATCTTTGACCATATCATGTACGTAGAAAGAGTTAAAAGGTAAAAATGCAGAAGGAGAGGGACAGTTACTTACAGTCATTAGCTTTTTTTTTTCCTTTCGTTCTGAGTGCCGGCTCATTGGTCTTAGACGTTCACTTTTCATCTCCACCCATTCATCATAGCGTTGGTTCCATCCTTCAAAGTGAATCAGAACCATTAGATCTTCTTCCTGAACAGTGACTATTTTTGCAGGATACCTACAGAAGACAAAACAATACCATAGAGACAAACCAGAACCATACATTATTTTTTTCTTCCAATGATTTGTTTAGAGGTTTTTGCTTATTTTTGTCTTTCTGCTGAACAAGACTGTCCTATCATAAATTTAAAAAAAGAAACAAAAAAAACTGTAAACAACAAGACACATTTTCATCCAAGAGATTGATAAAATAATTATGCTTCGTTAAAGTGAGAATCTCCAGAAATATGACTAACCAGTTAACAGGTTTTTAAGAAGAGTAGAAATAACAAAATTCCCCAAACATTCAACAAATTTGCACCAAGAGAAAGAAAGTGCATTCCAAAAATATCATACTCAAGGAAAGACAGAGAGCATAATAGTCGAAAGAGGATTAGAGAGAGAGACACACAAGGGAATTAGTCTGAACCAAAATGTAAATTTACCAATACTAGTTCTTCTTTAAACTCAACTATTAAAATAATAAAATATCAAAATATTAAGAAGAAAGAATTCCTGAAAACAACAACAACAAAAAATTTTTAAAAAAGGGGGCAACGCCCTCTAGGTAGTAAAAAGATCCAAAAGACAAGTTAAAGTTTCATTCATATAACATCAAGCCAAACAATTTAGTAAATCAGCACTTTGAAGATCTTTGTCAGCTGCAATGATTTCCCAAGTGGCATCAAAATTGCAACAAAAATAAGGAAGCAAAAAGTTTCAATCAAACAAATCTAATTGGCAAGAGGAAAAAAAAATTGTAATTATACATTTTATAAATGAAAGATTAAAAATGTCTAGAAATTCTTTGTGCAGCCAAGACAAGTCTCTCTTCAAGAAAGTTTCCTTCAAAATGGAAATATTGAAGGATAAACCACAATTTATAAAAGTCAGCAAAAAAAATATCCTATAAAAATATTTATCATTCACTAAAAAAAAAAAAAAATAATATATAATCATAAAAATCTGGCGTACAATCTGCCAATCACATCTCTCAGTTTCTTGCATGACATTATCAGGTGGCTGGTTCAATGTAATAGAGATTAATATGCCCCACCCTCTCAGTTAACTCAAGTCATTACAATGATGGTGAATGTGTACTCAACAACTGAACTCATCAGAGGGGGATGCCCCATAGAGTTAAAAATCAAATAGCCCCAAAAAATCACAGCAATTTCCTGGGAGGGAAGGGGTATTCCCAAAACATCCAACTGTCAAGCGCTTTTTTACCTTTTGCATTATGGTCCTTTGCTGAGGTTAAATTGTTCTGGTGCCATTGAGCAGATTTTGGCACCATTTATTCTGGTGCATTAGGGAATTTTTTTTTCTCAAATTAAGCTCAGGGTGTGTGTGTGTGTGTGTGTGTATTCATCCAAACACAAGAACAAGTTTTAATAAATACAACCAGCAATTTCTGTCTGTCTGAATTTTTTTTTTTTGCATTTTTCAAATAAGGTGCCATCTATTGGGATAAAAATTAGTTAAACTATCCAAAATTCAAAGCCTAATAAACTTTTTCAATAAAAAAACAAAAACTGAGTCAAAGAGAGAAGAAGGATGTCGTCAAATAATTTGTAGAACTGGTGAAAGACTTTTACAGATTAAAAACAAACAAAAATTGCTTGCTCAAAAAGGAAATTTGTTGCTAAAAAAACTTTTAAATTTTAAAGAAATTTTACTAAAATCCTCTCAATGTCATTAGTAGGTTGATTGGCTTAATGATCTCAATTGTCAAGGTGCATTCCATGGTGAAGAGGATGACTTGGCAATGCCCATCTCCTCTCCAAATCATATGAAACAAGTAATGGTGGCTTACATGATAGCAGTAGCAACTAAGTACGACAAGATGAAAGTGTACTGTTCTATCACTTATAATAGTATGCTAGTATCAGAAGTTTTGTCAAGATATATGGAGAGTAAACAGAACACAGGGAAAGGTAGATTCATGTCCCCCACCCCACCCAGAGGCATTAGTTTAAAAGTATAAAAACCACTGGAATTCTATATATAGAGATATTCATTACACTACCTCACACGTTTCATGAAAAAGATGACATAAAAAATAAAATCAAAGGGAATGAAAGAAATGGTGCAAATAATAGTTGGTGATAATCTTAAGAGTTGTGACGAGAAAGCAGTGAATATACACTATTGGTATTGGTAGTCATTTCTTACAGCATACTAAAATGATGACCTTATTGTGTAGATCAAATCCAAACGTCTGTTTTGTTTATTGCTGGAGTAGTTACCAGTTTTACCCTTGTTCTAGATTTTTAAGCTTATCCTTTGTATTGTTAGTTTCAGCCAGTTGTGAAACCGGCACAACACAATCTTCTTCATTTTTCTATACAATGATGATGATGATGATGATGATGATGGTGGTAGTGGTTGTCCACTAAATGAACATACTATCCCTATTTAGGGGGTCTATGTGTCTCTCTTTCTCTCTCTAATCTCTATTTCCGGTCTTGGGTAAGACGACAAACTACATCCGCATCCTGGGTAAGATGATAAACTACATTCCCGTCCTGGGTAAGACGATAAACTACGTCCAACAGCAAGGCCTCTGATCAGGAGGCTTTGAGAAGCGTGGAACCACCTCTTAATTGCTGGTGTTCCCAGGTTCACCCTGACCCTGGGTGGTAGCACCTGTTAGGGTCCCAGCTATTAGCAAATAGTTAACCCCGAAACTGAGGTAAAAAACATTATGAAAGTGTAAAAATAGGTTTTAATACCAGAAATACTTTGTAAAAAATTATTACCAGAAATTTTTAAAGAAAGAAAATATTACCAGCAATACGTTTTTGAAGAAAAAATATTACCAGCAATACAATTTTGAAGAAAAAAATATTACTAGAAATAGATTTTTGACAAAACAAAAATATTAGCAGGAAAAAAAAATTGTCGGCATTAAATGACCCATTGAGATCGATATGCTGTAAAACAAACCAAACCAAACTCTATTTCAGGCTTTCATTTTATTATTATCATTATTATTATCATAATGTCTTGTGCCATACATTTGAGTATAAGTGATTATATTGGCAGTGTTGGGTATGGGATCATATGTGGCTTTTCAGATCAGCTCATGGCTTGCATACATTATGACACATTCTATATGTGTCCAGGGTTCCTAATGATTGGGTTTCAGACAGGATTGCTGTTACCATCCATTTTTACATGTAGCTGCCATGTTAATACCTAATATATCACAATCAAATTTTGGGCAAAATATATGCAACCACATGAATCTTGTATCCTGCTTTAGGAAGACATAACCTGCAATAAATTTTATACACAAAATATGGATCTTCTATTTTGATAGATTCAGGTTTTCAAACAGACGTCCTTACATGTGTGTGTGTGTGTGTGTGTGTGTGTGTGTGAGAGAGAGAGAGAGAGCCTATTACGGGCACCTGCCTAAGGGGTTGAGACATTCACTTTTTGAACATGAGACCACAGTTCAAATCTAGCTATTATCATCTTGTCGGGAAGGGTACTTTTTGATTATCAAACTAGAGGAGGTGATGCCAACAGCTGGTACTTTTGGAAAGTCCCTGAAGACCATACCATTGCTTGAACTGAAGTCTGAATTGTTTGGGGGTCATCAGTGGTTGTGCTAGCACAAACTCACAAGTCATCGTGGATGAGGGTTTGAGCATACTGGCCTTGTTCAAACTGCTGATCACGCCAGATGTGAAGACTCCTAGAAAATCTAAGGCCTGCTCAGTGTAGTTGCAGTATCAACCACAGGTGGACTCTGTGCGCATTGAACAAACACAAATATGCCTGAGCAGGAATCTGAAACAGGGATTTGCTAGCCACCCTAGCACATGGATGTGCTTGGAAATGAGTAGCCAGTTATTTTATATAAATATATATAGGATTAATACAAATAAAATTTGTCACTTTGTTGACTGATGTTATATTCAACATATCAACTCCAGAGTGTCATAGACAAACACTTTTTTAATTGTTCAGTCCACTCAACAGAATGTTTCAGCATGAAAAATGTGAAATATTTTCTATATACCCGTTTCCCCCCTCCCATGTGAATATACACAGTTATTCAGTATCTCCGCAAGACGGTTATTTTTGCTTGATTCGAACATGTGTGTTTTGTACCTTATTTACATTATTTGGACTATTGTCCTCATCTTTGTCGCCATATTTATTACAACGTTTCGGCCGTTGTACGCTCCTGCCTTATTCAGGTGGTTGGAATGTCGAACTGAACCCTTTATTTCGCTCACTGGGGTAGACTGTTCTAGTTTCACGTGCCATGATTTAATGGATGTCAGTTATCAGTTATCTCCCGTTAATTTTTCCCTCAGAAAGTTCTCCACTGCCTTAACTGGGTATTGAACTCACACTGTTTGGGTCCTGTCACTGGATCTAACCAACGCCTTTATCCACTGTGCCATGTGACTCTGAGGAATAATGTAAATAATGTACATAATACCTCATCTCAGAAATATAGACAGATACGTGTGTTTTGGTTTCTTTTTTTCTCAAGCTTTTATCCCTGCTTCATAAATATGAAAGCTGGTAGATACAAACAAGTAGAGAAGCAAATACATATACATCTTCTCTGCTTTTTATCTTGATTGGATCAGCTTTATCTATGATAAAATCAATCAGATATCCAGAGGCAGTAGAACTGCCAACACATTTAGAAAAAAAAACAAAGCTAAGAAATACTTTATCATAAATATGGAAGCTGGTAGATACAAACAAGTAGAGAAGCAAATATATATACATCGTCTCTGCTTTTCTTAACTTTTAAAGATGTGAATTTTGCTTTGGACATAAATTTAATAAAGAATAACAAATGAAGTAGAAAAAAATGAAATGGAAAGTGCAAATAAAGACGTAGAACCCATTTTTAACATTCTTCACTAATGATTTGATGAATCATTAATAGGTTACATTCCTGCAGAAAAATGTAGATACAATATACAAATTTACACAATGTGGTGTCTGGAAAACTAAATTATTTATAAACGTTCTCTAATAGCTGCTTTTATGAGTCCATGAAAGTTAATAATGCTTTTCGGAAAGTGGATATGTTCTGATAAACGTTCCAAAACAAAACACTTATGTTGAAATAGCATTATTTTTAATGCTTCAAAAGATTTAGAAATAAAATATTTACAAAATATTATGAAAACATTTTGAAAGACACCCCCACCCCCCTGTTTCTTACTCTCAAAAAGAACCTTTACACAATTACAAGAGATTTGGTTAGTAATTCTTGTAACATTTATTCTTTATTGTGAAAAAGAAAAGAGTTTTGTTCCTGTTAATAGCCATAACTGCTTAAGAAATATGTTTGGGTTGCTTGTACCTTTCGTTATTAAACAGAAAAAGTGTTCTGTAAAAATGAAATCTAATTCCTATGATGGTTGTATATACAAAGAATAAGCTGACAACTCTTCTTTGATGATCTGTGCATCATAAAGATTTATTTTTAAGGAACCAAAATGAACATGCTTAGTGCACCACAGCCACACTGCCCTTATCAAAAATCCATGAGAAAAGCAGCCACTTAAGTTTTTTCATGAAAATCTTACTCCACAAATCCTATTGCTTAATTAAACAATCAAATCAAGATAAATCAGTTTTTTTTTATAACATATGCAAAAATCAGTCATTTATTTCATCTTAAGATTTCACCATCTCTTAAGTGTATTTGATTTGTACTCATAAATTTGGTCTCGTTAGAAAACATGACTTCACAGTAATCAAAAGTTATAAGGATTTAAATTCCATCATTGTTATATTCACAAAAGGAGCAAAAAGAGTTATCATTGTGATGACAAACCGGTATTCTTTTGGAAAAGGACAAAAAAAAATAACAATAAAAAAGTCAAGTAAGGCCAAACTTTTGGTCTGTATTAAAACTATTTTCAAAATTGATAATTTACTTTTATGCTCACCAAAGACTTACTGATTTCAGGAAATTTGTAAATTTAGATTTGTTTTGATTTTAACCAAGTGAATTTCAAAAATGTATTACATATAAAAACAAATAACAGCATTGGCATGAAAATTTGAAAGTGTCAAACACGAGTAATTTTAATGCAAGACATTCAAAAAAAAATTCATTTTTAATAAATGTTGTTTATTTCTTCTCTGGCCACTGAGACAAAGAATTTATATTTTTGATGCTAGGAATCCAAATTTGATTTAGAAAAATAAATAAATATGGCGACAAAGATGAGGACAATAGTCTGAATAATGTCAATAGTGTAAATATAAATAAGTTTCACTAAAATTATTTCACATGAAAGATTCCTCCACTTTCATGACTGTATCAGGCACACAGTCAAGTAGCTACTATAAACAAACAGTGGCAAAAATCATTACATTTAAAACATTCAAGGTTAGGGAAACTTAGAAGTTTGTATTTATTTAAGGTTTCATTAAAACAAATTACTTAGTGTTTGTTCAGTGATTACCAAAAAGTCACTCAATTATTTCTTAAAATTTTAAAATTCAAAGTTGCTAATTAACAGGTAATATTTTTTTGCAGGTGTGTTTTTTAATTGCATAAATTAAGAGCCAAAAAAGCATAGACAGATAGAAGACATCATGATGAATATTTTTTTGTTTTGTTTTTTTAAATATCTTTTATACATTTTTCAAGAAAATTCTTTCACAATAACCTGCTTTGTACATTGCACCTGCTTGGATCAACTTTCCAACTCTAAGAAGCCAATTAACACACTAATCACAATTAAAATTTACACACCACCAGAATTAATAAATCAAAAGTATTTTAACACAAATTTTAGTCCATTTTTTTTTCAACTGAAAATATCAACTTTCAATAATACAAAAAACGCCAGCATGAATGGTAGAAGAGGGAAGGAGCAGGAAAATTCTCTACCCAGACAAGAAAGCCTTCATAAAAAATTCTAATTTTGGAAAGTGAATCAGGCCAAGAATTTTACAGGATATTTTTCCCCCAAAACTGGTTTTGTTCAAGTTAATTTCTAAATTGGTCAAAATGATTAAATCAATGCAGGGAGATTATTTTCCTTACCAATAAATGCCAAATTTATACAGACATATATTCAAGATTAGTCTCTTTTTTTGGCTATCCCAATTATTCATAAATTAAGGGCTTTTAGTCTGTTCTAATACCTACATCTGAACTGGTAAAGCCTCACTTGACGTTGAAAGTTTATTCACCAATATACCAATCAGGGAAATAGTAGATATAATCATAAAGAATATGTACAACAATCCACCTTTCCCTCCATTAAAAATTAGTCCTAATATTTCAAGAAAACTACTCTTTATGTACAAGACAGAAGTTCCTTTCTATGACCATCAAAATAACATGTATAATGCGATGGTGTTTCTACATAATCCACCTTGGGATTGACATGTAGAATCTTTTATGATTATATCTATTGTTTTCTTGACTTGGGATGTTGGTAAACTTCTACATGACTAACCTAGAAAATAACATAATTAATACCACAAAAACCTCCATTTACCTAAAATATGTAGATGACATTCTCATTTTAGTTAAAAACATAGACAAAATACATGAACTACAAAAAAAACTTTTAAAAAACCCCAAAAAACTCTGTACTTAATTTCACATACAAACTTAACAATAAAATCCCGTTTCTTGATGTATTGATAGACACCAATAATAATATATTCACTACCTCCCCATCTAAAAAAAACAAACAAAAAACAACTAGCATAAACACGTACACTCTCAACTATAAAAGCAAATGTCCTAACGTTTACAAAATAGTTATTACACGAAACTTAAAAGATAGCGGATTCCCAGCAACACTCACATACTCACCACAGAACACACAAAAGGCCAACAGGAAAAGAAATGTCATATGGTTCAACCTTACCGTACAGCAAAAACGTAAAAAACGTAGGAAAAATATTCTACAAACTTTTACACAAACACTTCCCGGAATCAAGCACCCTACACAAAACATTCAACAAAAACACAGTAAAAATCAGCTACAGTTGCACCGAGTACATGGCACAACTAATAAAAAAGCACAACAGGAAAATTATCTACAAACCACATGAACAAATTAAACACACGTGCAACTACAGAATAAAGAACGAATGTCCCTTAATCGGTAATTGCTT